>CAMOHE010037029.1:0-18505 GCA_946598075.1 Artocarpus hirsutus
TTTTCTATGATGAGATATTAAATTTTCTTTCTCTGCCACTCATGACCAAACTGTTGCTGATTGGTATTTTGCACAAAAGTATAGTCCATGTTTAAGAGGCAAACGACCTTTGATTTGAACAAAATTTTACAGCGATATTCATGCATATGTTAAGTTATGATCTGAAAAATTTTGTGGTTATTTGATGAATATTTTATGAGTTCTTGAATTTTCTTTAAGATAGGTTTTATGGTTGTCTATTCAGTAAATTCGGTACTTCTTGTTTATGTGACCTAATTGTATGGCTAAACAAATTTATTTGCTAATGAGACTTTTTGTGGTACTGTATATATATGTTATTAGGTTGTCTTAAAAATTTTAGGGTTAAAGTAATTTTATTTTTTTTAATTATTGAATTTTTGATGCCTTAAGTCTACTTTTCATACTAACACCTGACAGCCATCGTATTTCAGTAATTTTTGATTCTGCATTTGCACTATTTATATTTTTCTTATATTTTTACCGAATACTATACATCTTAAGTTTTCTTTTTGCTTTTGAATCACTTGAATCGGAGTTCTCATTAAATAGTTATGATTTTTCGAAATTGACCTTAAAAGCTGTATGTTTTAAACAGACCCAAAATTTAGATTGAATTTCGAGGACTTTTTCTTCTTGCAATTTATTGTCAAAATATGCGTGTAATATATGAAATTCTTAGTTTTTGAGTCTAGTTTCTAATGCCACTAGTTTTGACTGATTTGGAGTTAAGATGAAATTATTATGAATTTTTAAGTGAATAAAGGTCGTTCTGCCTACTTTCTGGAATTATACCCTAGGTTCATAAATTGTAATTTTGTGCTTCTTGATATTATTACGTGATAAGGTGATGTTTTATGATAGTAGGAGATCTTATATATTGCTAATAGTTTTGAAAATGACTTATGGTCAATATGAATGTTTGACATGAACCCTCCAAAAGGCGAGCACACCGAGAACCGCAGCGACGTCACCCAAGTTAAGGTTTAGTAAGCAATCAAGACAAATAAGTACATTCTCACCTGCAACATGATAAAAGTTTACGAAAAAGTTTTAAGAATATGTTTTATGATAATATTTAAAGTTTGTTTTTACATATGGTTTTCTCATGAAAACTCTTGTTGCAACAAGAAAGTTTAACGAATGTTTCAATGATAAGATATGTTGAAAGTATATCTATATATATATATATCACTTAATTAAGTGTTGCACACCCTACGTTATGTTTATGTTTATGATGTCCCGAAGATTGGACTTGTCATGTTTGGTTTGGGATTAGCTACCCCTCTCTTCTCATGACGGCGCGCCCATGATGATGATGTTTATGGTGCAACACTTGGGCCCCAAAGATAAAATGAATGAAGTTTTTAATATGGATAATGATGATGAAAGATATGTTCTATATAAAGCTGTGCCAAGTGCACTATTATGTTAATGATGATTATGTTTACAATGTTTCACAAAGATTTTCATAAAATGTTTATGTTGTGAGATAGGAAAGTGTACTTACTAAGCTTTTGCTTACTTAGTTTATAATCATGTTACAGATAAAGGTAAGAGGACCATGGAATAGGTGGAGGGCGAGGACGGGCGTATGGGCTATGAATGATGGAACGGAAACGAAAAAACGCCAAGAAACAATAATTTTTTGAACTATGTTTTTATTTCTTTGAATGCTACAATTTCCGTACTATTAAGTAAAAAGACTTGTTTTACATTTATTTTGATTTTTCAAAAGTTCAGTCTACCAAACTGTTTAAAACAGATTTTAAAGTTTGTTTTGAAATTTTGTTTGAATTATGGTTTTGTTAATTTGGCATTGATAAACCATGAAAAAAAAAAATTTGAAATATTTGGAATATTTAAAAAAAAATTGTATGCATGGATCTTGGGATATGTTTATCAAATTGTATCTAAATTTAGATGGTTTATTTTATCAATAATGATAACAAGGATGAAAGTAACGATTATTGTGACGTCCATAAGGGGGGCGTTACACCTATTTACAAATTGTACCCACTCTAATCTAACTTAATGTATATCCGTATGTATATAAAATTCTTTTCTTCCTAAGGCTTGTATACCACTTGTAATTATATCTCGCATGAAACGTAGAATAAAAAAACCACATTTTAAGTTCCCTTGTTGTCTTGGACACTTACATTTGGAATATAGTGTTCCGTTTGATTGGTTTGTGACACCGCCCTGTTTAAAGCTTCCAATCCTTAAGCACCTAACAATGTTTAAATGAATTAATAGACGATACAATTATGTGGGACTAAAAACAGTTAATTTTAAAAGAGAACATTAATACTTATAATCTCATGACTGATACGAAATCATCACGTGGTGGGTGTTTGAGGGGATCAAACCAATATATTTGGTCCTCCCATGGCAAAATAAGTGCCAACATCCAATGTTCTCCAACATTATATGGCAGAAAGAATAATTTTCCCCTTGGTGCTTGAGCTAATAGGTGGAAGAGTGATGTGGCATACTCTCTGCGATCACTCTATAAGTCTATTGCAGCACTTGAAATAAGCGCCAGAGATATGAAGCCGAAATTTTGCTCCAAGCCTTGAAGTTCAAACTATTCCACCAAAAGACTATAATAAAAACAATACAGTCAATTATTTGAAAGCACCTTACAACTCTACCTATATTTTAAAATTTATGAATTAAGGATGGAGTTATTACCTGAGGTATACCAGGATATAGTTCGCCTTGATTTTATCAAAGTTGATGAAGTAGTAAACGTCTTCATACCTGACATAAATAGGCAATTCATTGCCAGTGACATTTACCAACATCAGGCACTAAATCGTCAACCCATCGCTTATAAAAGAATTATGTATAGAGCCAACTATATAAATTATTGAGGTACTGGAGCGAAGTTAAATGTAGGCAGTGGCTTATTCGCAACATGTTGTTCTTATTCTTGTTATTGTTCTTGTTCTACCTCATGTTGTGATTGTCTTGCTTTTGTAGAACTTTTCTTTTTTTTTTTTTTCATTTCTTTCCGATTAGATCTTGTGGAATGTGGCTAGACGCTTGACTCGTCATTGTCAATACAATGACTTTAACTAACCTCTTCGACCATACGACGAAGCTTCTGGCGGCTTCACCTATAGTTGTTGCTTCAAGTGTTAGAAGAGGCAATTCAGCTGTTCTAACTCTAATGGTAGTGATGCTAACGTACACTTTTTCTTCCCATAAAAGTCTTCCATGAACTATATCAGTTGGAAGACTCTCCATTGACACCTTCCCAAGCGCAACAAGTGCACACCCACCATTAATTCTATCCTCAAAAAAGAGCCTGCATTCTTGACCTGGTTCAGGCTTTTGACAAGGAGGTGACAATTGGACTTCTGGAGCTTTTGGACCTTCTGCTACATTATTGGGAGGGTTACAACTAGCCTTGAAGCTATTGCGTTGTGAGATGTTGTCATTCGTTGACGTGACACGTCCTTGGTAAATGAGCTCAGTCACAATACCTCGTAGTTCTGTAATCTCCATCTACATCTTCAACATTTGGGAATTCAATTCAAAGTACCTGATTGGAGGTTGAAGTACTAAGACTGCTTCACATACTTCGATTGACCGCGAACGTGCCCTGAATGTTTTAGTTTTCCTAGTGCCCTCGTCAAAATGTCATTGTTACCGACCGATTGGAAGCTCCCTTGACTTTGTTGCATCGTGTATTCATCCTACAAAACAATAACAAAACCATGTTATTCTTAAGATCCTTCAATAGGTATTAAATTACAAATTAATGGTTCATGTTCAAAAAACTTACAATCAAGTTCTCAATTTGTGCTATTTTTGGATTTTTAAACTATCCATAGGGACCTTGACGTGATTTTACCTATAACTCCTCCCGTGTTGGTAGCATGCCCATCTTAGCTAACAGTGTTACGCTATGTTAATAACATTTAATGATAAAATAATTGATATATGTAATACGAGTAAGATATTAACATACCAATAATTGCTCGAGCTTTTTATATCCGACTCAGCCAATCATAGAGCAGCATTCATTTTCTGCTCTTATTTTTCTTGCGTCTGGTGATAATAGTTGGAATTTGGTGGAATGTCGATACCTCATAAAAACTTCCCAATCATCATCGTTTATGGAGGGGTAGTAGTGTACTACTATAGGAGGCTATTTATATACATTTTCATCCTCCTTCAGAATGGAAAGGTATAGCTGTACGAAAGTAATGTAGAGGTTGAATCTAAACCCCTTTGCAAATTCGCCACAAACCTTTAAAGCCTTTTTCATATACCAATCCTCGACTGTGAAAGCTTCGTAAGACTCTCTCCAAATCATGTTTTTTACTTGATCCAAATCCTTAGATCTCTAATCTTTTGTCCATATAGGAACATGCTCCCTACTAAGGATATCCTCGACTATGAAAGCTTCGTAAGACTCTCTCCAAATCATGTCTTTTACTTAATCCAAATCCTTAGCTCGCTAATCTTTTGTCCATATAGGAACATGCTCCCAACTAAGGACTCCAATCCAACTGCTTAATTCATGGCTCCAATCCAACTGCTTAATTCATGGCTCTAATCCAACTACTTATTCATGGCCAGGTGCACTTTTTGGTTGGCCTTTCGAATTAAATGTCACTTCAATTCTTAAACCTTTCTTCCTCATTTGATGAACTTTTTTCATCAATGTGACCCTTCACTCAAAGTCTACTTTTGGATCGAATTTGGTTTGTCTTTGTGGCTTACTACATGGCTTTCCCTTACTATATTGCAATGAAGATGGAGTGCATTTTTCGTACTCATCCTCGTACTAGTCACTATCAACCTCGGGAGACATTGTACCTGTGCAAAGTAAGCAAAAACTAACACACACATAGTAATATTAAATTACATCTTACAATAAAAAATTAACATATTCTAAATTGATATATTACACAATTACATATTAAAAATCATATATTTCAATTACATGATTTCACATATTCACAATATTCACATATTTCACATATTCACATCTTCACATATACAAAAGTTTACAATTTCAATTACACCACATATTCACAATATTCACATCTTTACATATTCAAAAGTTTACAATTTCAATTACACCACATATTCACATCTTCACATATTCATAAGTTTACAAATTTCAATTACACAATTTCACATATTCACAATATTCACATATTTCACAATTTCATAAAATTGTGAAGGGTGGGGGGCGAAGGGGGTGGTAGGTGGGGCATGGGGGGTGAGTGGGGGGTGGATGGGATGTAGGGCGGTGAAGGGGGGTGGTGGGTGGGGCAAGGGGGGCAGGTGGAGGGTGGGTGCAGGGCAGAAGGGTAGGGCGGGTTGGGGAGCAAAGGGGGGGTTGAAGGGGTGGGTGGGGGGGTGAAGGGGTGGGGCAGGGTAGGGGCGGGGGGGAAGGGGAAGAGGAGAGAGGGTGGGATGGGGAGGTTACCGGGGGCGAGGAGGCGATGGCAACAGCGGCGGCAAAGGAGGTGGCGGTGGCGGAGAGTGATCTTAAGAGAGAGAGAGAGAGAGGGATTTTAGAGAGAGATGGAGCACTTTTTGAGAGAGAGGAAGGGGTATTCAAAATGGGGAGATGGGTGTGCTTTTCAAAATTTTTAAAGGTGGAATACAATCTTCCATGTGGAAAAAAATGTGCAGGTGGAAGGTATTTTACAACATAAAAAATGCTATAAAAAAATGGGCTTCCATGATGGTTTCTTGAGAAACTGTCAAGGAAGGTATTTTATTGCATGTAAAATGCTGGAAAAATATGGGATTCCATGACAATTTCTTAAGAAAACATCATGGAAGGTGGTCTTCCATAATGGTTTCTTGAGAAATCATCATGGCAAGGTTTTTACAGCATTTAATATGCTGTTAAAATAGGGTCTTCTATAGCATACTATTTCCATGATAGTTTATTGAAAAATCATCATTGAAGGCCTTTTACGACAAAGTATTTGCTGTAAAAAAGGAGTTTTCCACAACAGTTTATTTATTAACCGTTGTAACAATTTAGTATAATTACAACTTACATATTTTTTCTCTTTTGCCTTAGGTGGCTAGCCTGTGTGTTAAGCATCCAATGGCCTAGAATGTATACTTTTTCTCTACATTCATCATAAATATAACTATAAATAGATATCCCAAAACCTTAAAAAAATAAAAAGCAAGAAATTAAAGAAATATTTTTAAATAAATTAACATAAATTGGTTTATAGATGCTCTTTTTTTCTCTTTTTTTTAATTGGTTCCTCAATACATATCCATTCCACATATTCACGAAGCAAGTGCAAAACATCATCTTCAAAATCATCTATCTCTTTAACCGATGGCAATCTTTTTGTGAATGAAGGGAAGTCCATGCAATCATCGGCAACTTTTTCACCATCGATAACTAATCTTGGCTTCACCAGGATGGCTAAAGACAGCTCCATGTCTTGGGGATCTGTAGTATAAAAAACTTGGATTACTTGTGATGCCATAATGAAGGGATCATTCTTGTACCCTAATCTTCTAAAATTAGCCACTGTGGTGCCATCATTATCATTATTAACAGAGTTGTTGTCGGCCCACTTGCACTTAAAAAGTGCTATATGCAATCCCCCATAATCAAGTTCCCAAATTTCTTCAATGAAACCAAAGTAGTTCATGGTCCCATATACTAGATTCTTGTCCTTGGCGGAAGCAATATGCATAGCCTCGACACGATAGTAACACTGCTATTTTGGACAGGATGCTTTTCATCTCTTTTGCGAGTATAGAAAGTATAACCATTAATGAAATATGACGTATACCTTGTAATCATTGATGATGGTCCTCTAGCTAGGTTCTTCAAGTCCTGTGACATGCCTCCATCTTGTGATGTAGAGCACTTGCCATAGATGTGTGCTCTAATCTATAACCAAAAGGTCTGGTTGTGTTCATCTTGCAACCACTTCTCATTTGTTGCCTTTTCTGGGTTTGCATTTTTTTATTCCTTCATGTGCACCTCAATGAAAGGCCCCACTTCATTAGCATTGTGCAAGACATAAAGACAAGCTTGCTCTTACTCCTCTCGATTTACTGATGAAGGATTGCCAGTAGATAGTCCTCTAGCCTCAATATTTATAGTCTTAGGCACCCTAATTATGTTCGCATTAGATAAGTATTCGGAGCAAAATTCAACGGATTCTTCAACTATGTAACTTTCTACAATTCATCACTCCGGCCTATTTCAATTCTTCACATAGCCCTACAAAACCTTCATATATCTTTCAAATGGGTACATCCATCTCAAATACATCGGTCCGCTTAACTTAACTTCACGTACTAAGTGCATCATTAGATGAATCATGATGTCAAAAAATGCTGATGGAAAATACTTCTCAAGCATGCATAAGGTTTGCACCAACTCCAATTGTAGAGAATCTAGCATAAGTGGATGAATTACCTTAGAGCATATTGAATTGAAGAACGAGCACAACTTCGCAATTGCAAATCTTACATCCTTTGTTAGAATTCCTCGTAAAGCAAGTGGCAGAAATTGCTGCATCAACACATGACAATCATGTGTTTTCATGCCAATAAGTTTCAAATCCTTCACTGACACCAACTTTTTAAAGTTCAAAGAATACCGTCCGATACTTTCAACGAAGCAAGCCATTCACAAAGCTGTCTCTTCTTCACTTTTGATAACGTGTGCTTCGTTGGAGGTAACTAAGTGCGGTTCTCTCTTTTCTTGAGAAACAAATTAGGCCTAATTTTTATTTCCATGAGATCCAACTGAGCTTTTTCACCATCCTTAGTCTTGCCTGGAATGTCAAGCAACATGTCATCTATGGATTCACAAATGTTTTTCTCAATATGCATAACGTCCAAGCAATGACGAACAAAAAGTGTCTTCTAAAATGGAAGATCAAAAAAGATTTTTTTTTCCATGGTCCATCAATCGATGGCTCATCCTTACCTCGCTTTCTTTTCCTAAATATGACTCTTATACCTTTTACCATTTCAAATATTTGTTCACTTGTCAAAGGACAAAGAGGGTCTCTTTCTTTGCTGTTGTCATCAAAAGCTTTCTTTTGTTTGCGGTAACAATGACCTATTGGCAACCATATTCAACCAAGAAAAACAGTTTTCTTACCATTCTTCAACCATTTGTGAGACGTTTCTGTCATGCAAATAAGAAAACCAATAGAACTCTTTACCAAATAACCAGATAAATTGCCATATGCGAGGAAGTCATTGATTGTTTATGTCAACATTGCATGGAGTGTGAACGTCTCTTTTCGATAAGCATCTTTAACGTCGACTCCATTTTCCCACAAGTTTTTTAGGTCATCGATTTACGGTGCCAAGTATACATCAATGTCATTGCTTGGTTGCTGAGGATTCGAAATCACTAAACACAACATTAAAAACTATCACTTCATGCACATCTTTGGAGGGAGATTGTAGTTAACAAGTATTAAGGGCCAACTGCTATGCCTACCACTCATGTTACCATGTGGGTTCATTCTATTTGTTGACAAAGCGAAATGTATATTTCTTGGATCTGCACTAAAATCGGGATGATCGGCTTCAAAAGTCCATAGCTTTCTAATGATGTCTAAAAGAAAGTAGACATCCATAGCTTTCTAATGATGTCTAATTTATTAAAAACGGAGTCCATTTGGACTTTCAACCAGAGAATTGAATTTTGAATATAAAACCTGGAAATTTCCAGCCTCAACTATGGGACGAAAATCCTAAAAAAAAATTCATTAAAAAATCAAATTAACACTAACCATATGCATAATCACATAACCATAACAACCAATCCTTACACATGTTTCTAAAATATCAAATCGTGAAATCACTACTCCCAACAAAAATCATGATTTAATAACTGAAAAAAATCCTAAAATCATCTAAATGAAATCAATATAATCCAATTTACAACCAAAACAATAATCCTAAGGAAATAACAATACAATATCCCCAAAATACACATTCACGCCCTCCCCTATTACCATTTTTCATCTAACATAAACAACCACCAAGAAAATTCTCAATCCCTCTTGAAATCAAAAATATATATACATATAAAAAATGACAAAACATACCTTGACCAAAATTTTATTTCAGCTCCAAGGATTAAAAACTATCAAGAAAATTGAGAGTAGAGTTTAAAGCTATTTTATGGAGAGATTCATATATGTTGCATAAGCGTTCATGAGTGAAAAAAGAGAGAGAAAATGAAATAACGAAAAAGAGAGGAAAGGAGAATGAGGGAGAGGTGAAGAATATTGTACGTGAAGTTCTAGGTAATTGAAATTATTTACTCAAATTTTAAAAGAAATTTTAAGCTGTCATGAGTCTATTTGGAAAGACAACTATAAAATTGAATGGGGTTTCAATGCAAATTAAAGAGGCTTTTTTTTGCTACTTCACGTTTTAATCAACCAATCTATCCTTTTTTTTTTCCCACATATCAGGTTACACACAAAACCAATACATTAAATATATAATGTAACTTTCTTCTTTTACAACTTAACATATAAAAATGTAAACATATCAATCATTAGATACGCGTAATTATAGGTATATATAGAGTAATACCTATATTTATAACTTAACAGTTATTAATATATTAAACATATTCCATAACTTTCCATTTTTTGTAATCGTGAGTCAACATGTATAATAGTATATATAACTAATACACTTATAAAACATAACTTTCCTTCTTCTTTTTCTTTTTGCGTTATAAGTTCCCATTTAACCATAAATACATATATTAACATATTAACATATAAAAATATATATATATATATATACATAAATTTATCCATACAATTAAACCGCAACATAATTTCATCAAATCATCATAAAAAAAAGATCATTAATTTGGCATGAATTTCATTCTAGCACCTCGAGTCCTCGTCGCATCAGCTAAAAAAAATAACTTAATATAACATTATAGTTATTTGCATATGATATTATCATATTACCCATATTTATTTCTAACATCACATTTTGGGGTGTTACAATCCCTCATACCTTATAAAAGTTTCATCCTCAAAACTTAGAATAATTGCGGATACTTAGTTCTCATGTCTTCTTCATGTTCCCATGTGGCTTCTTCCACTTGGTGGTTTCGCCATAGCACCTTGACCAATGGAATTTCTTTGTTTCTCAGGGTCTTAATTTTTTGATCAAGTATCTCCACTGGCTTTTCTTCATAACTTATGTTATCTGGTATCTCGATCATTTGTGGCTCAATCACATGCGTAGGGTTTGGGACATATTTCTTGAACATCGAAACATGGAACACATCATGCATTGCGGACATTTTTGAAGGCAACCTCAAATGATAAGCTATTTTGCCTATCTGCTTAACAATTTCATAAGGCCCGATAAATCTTGGGCTCAACTTGCCTTTCCTTCCAAACCTCATAACTCCTTTCATCGGTGCAACTTTTAAAAACACGTAGTACAGTGAATCCGTAGGTCTTCTTCCTTTATCAGCATAACTCTTCTGACGGCTTTGCATGTTCTCTATTCTTTTTTGAATCAA
This sequence comes from Artocarpus hirsutus, assembly GCA_946598075.1. Taxonomy (NCBI): domain Eukaryota; kingdom Viridiplantae; phylum Streptophyta; class Magnoliopsida; order Rosales; family Moraceae; genus Artocarpus; species Artocarpus hirsutus. The sequence continues at coordinate 10,565 of CAMOHE010037029.1, forward strand.
CTTAATCATTTCAGATGTTTCATTGACAAAATCAGTCTTTTCATCATCAATGCTTTCCATCGACTTCTTCTCACCAGCTTCATGCCAACATATAGGCGACCTACATTTTCGCCCATACAGGGCCTCATAAGGTGCCATTCCAATCGTTGCTTGGTAGCTGTTGTTGTAAGCAAAATCCGCTAACGATAACACTTTACACCAGCTAGTCTTGAAGTCGAGAGTACAAGCCCGAAGCATATCTTCTAAGATTAAGTTCATCCTCTCTATTTGGCCGTTTGTCTGAGGATAAAAAGCTGTTATGAAATGCAACTTGGTCCCCATTATAGCTTGTATACTTTTCCAGAACTTAGACGTGAACCTACCATCACGGTCTGAGATGATAGACTTAGGAATTCTATGAAGTTGTACAATCTCCTTGACATAGAGTTTCGCTAACCGTTCCATAGAATAAGTGATCTTGATAGGAATGAAATGCATCATCTTCATCAGTCGATCCACAACCACCCAAATAAAGTCATAACCATTCATAGTCCTGGGTAATCTTGTAATGAAATCCATTGCAAAATCCTCCCATTTCCATTCTGGTATCTGGATTGACTGTAAACCACCACCAGGTCTCTGGTGTTCAGCCTTAACTTGTTGGCATGTCAAATATTTCTTCACATACATGGCAACATCTTGTTTCATTCTAAACCACCAAAAGTTATCCCTTAGATAATTATACATCTTTGTTGCACCTAGATGAATTGAATAAGGAGTGTCATGAATCTCTATCAAGATTCTTTCCCTTAGGCCATTAACAATGGGAACACATAAGTGGTCTTTGAGGTACAGAGTTCCATCATCCGTAATTCAAAACTCTTCATATTTTTCTTCTTTTATTTCATGCTTAATTCTTGTGAGGCTTACATCATCATCTTGCTTACACCGAATCTCATCGTATAACATTGGAGCAAGAATGAGTGCTGATAGCTGGCCTGTGACAAGTTCCAAACCGAAGTCTAGAATTTCCTTTCTTAAAGGTTAAGACATTGCTTGTAATGACATCAGTGTAGCCACTGCCTTCCTACTCAAAGCATCAGCCACTCGGTTAGCCTTTCCAGGATGAAGGATTTCACAATCGTAATCCTTCACTAGCTCTAGCCATCTCCGCTGTCTCATGTTCAGGTCCTTTTGAGTGAAGAAGTACTTTAAACTTTAATGATCAGTGAAGATCTTGCATTGGACCCCATACAAATAATGTCTCCATATTTTTAGTGCAAAAACAACAGCTGCTAATTCGAGGTCATGAGTAGGATAGTTCTTCTCGTAATCCTTTAATTGTCTCGACGCATAGGCAATCACCCTATCATTTTGCATTAGGACTGTGCCAAGGCCCATCTTAGAAGCATCGTTGTAAATCACAAACCTATCGTTTCCTTCAAGAATGGCCAAAACTGGAGCCGTTGTTAGCCTCTTCTTTAGTTCGTAGAAACTCTTCTCACATGCTTTTGTCCATTCGAACTTCTTTCCCTTACAGGCTAGATTCGTGAATGGCGCTGCTTTCTTGGAGAAGTATTCCACAAATCTTCGATAATAACTAGCTAGGCCCAAGAAGCTTTTGATCTCACTTGCATTCGTCGATTGTTTCCAATTGAGAACAGCCTCTACTTTCGCAGGATCAACAATAATTACATAGCCCAAGAAGGACACTCTATCAAGCCAGAATTCACACTTGGAGAATTTTGCATATAGCTAGTGTCTTCTTAATGTCTCTAACACAATTCTCAAATGATCCTCATGTTCCTCCCAATTCTTTGAATAAACAAGAATATCATCAATAAATACAACAACAAATTTATCGAGGAAGTCCTTTAATACCCGATTCATTAGATCCATGAAGGCTGCAGGTGCATTCGTTAGACCGAAAGGCATGACCATAAATTCATAGTGACCATACCTCGATCTGAAGGTTGTTTTTGGGATGTCCTCTTCTTTAATCTTCAACTGGTGATATCCCGATCGTAGATCAATCTTTGAGAACATTGATGCACCCTTAAGCTAATCAAACAAGTCATCGATTCAAGGCAACGGGTACTTATTCTTGATCGTCACCTTGTTTAGCTCTCTATAGTCGATGTAGAGTCTCATAGATCCATCCTTCTTCTTAACAAACAAAACGAAAGCTCCCCATGGTGAGTGACTTGGCCTGATGAATCCTTTGTCAAGCAATTCCTTTAATTGCATATGAAGCTCCTTTAACTCTGCCAGGGCCATTCTATAAGGTGCCTTCGAAATTGGGTCGATGCCTGAAATGAGCTCGATCTCGAATTCAACTTCTCTATCAGGAGGTAAGCTTGACAGATCATCTAGAAACACCTTAGGAAATTCTTGTACTACTGCCAAATCCTCAATTCTTGTCTTTTCTTCTTGACTTTTATCTACTATGTTCACCAGATAGCCCATACAACTACTAGCTAACAACTTCTTTGCTTTCATGGCAGACAAAAACATACTGGGTTTCTTCCTAGACTCATCAACATACACGAACTTCTATTCACCTTTTGGATGAAAAATTACTTTTCGTTTCCAGCATTCAATAGAATTATTGTACTTGCTTAGAAAAATCCATCCAAGAATCATATCATAATCATGCATGTTGATCATGATAAGGTCGACGAATTGTTCCCTTACAGAAATCCATAGAGGAACAATACACATACAGTGCGTAGATATCATCACTTTCCCTGAGGGTAGTGTCGTAGTGAATCCCTATCTCATAGGCTCTAAATGAACCCCAAGTTCTTAGCAAAAGATGACGATACAAAAGAATGTGTGGCACCCGTATCAAAGAAGACATATGCATTAATAGAAAGATTTAAGATCTGACCTATGACCACATTAGAGGCTTCAGCAGCCACATGTTCTTTCGTCATGGCATAGATGTAGGCATTTTTTGGTGGGACTTCAAGTCTTCCTTGGTTAATTAATGGCCTTTCAAGGGATGCTTGAATTTGATGGAGCTGGGCTGGATGAGCTCTTTGTGGGGCCTGAGCGTTAGTCTGATTGGGGCAGTTCTTGGCAAAATAACCTTTTCGTCCATAGATAAAACACTGATTAGTTCCCTGACGACATTCTTTAGGATGATTCCTTCCACATTTGGCACATGTTTGAAACTGCTTATAATTGTTGTTGGGTTGACCGTCATTATGTCTCTTGTTGCCCTAGTCCTGATAGTTCTGATAATTACCCTTCCTCTTGTTATTCCTCTAGTGTTGGCTATTGTTGTTATTGTTACTGTTGTTTTTGTTTAGAGGGCGGTTCTGGTTGTTTGCATTACTGGCCGACTGACTAGACTGAGGCTAATTTCTTCTTAGCGTTGACAGGTGGAATTCAACATGTTGGGCCCTTAAAACAACCTGCTCCTGGCTTTTGGGTGGACTAGCCCCATCAACTATTGCGACAATCTCTGGCTTGAGGGCCCTGATTAGCCTTTTGACCCTTTCACTTTCATCATTAACCATCCTTGGGTGAAGACGAGCTAATTGATCAAACTTTGCCACCACATCTATAACTGACATATCTCCTTGACTCAGGTTCTCAAACTCATCATAATGCTTCCTGGTAATGTTTATATGGAAGAACTTCGTATTAAACTCGTGAACGAAGTTAGCCCATGACATCTCTTCAACGTTCCTGCTCTGTTCGATGCCGTCCCACCAAATCCTGGCCTCCATGGTAAGACAGTATGAAGCACAAAGAACCTTCTCGTTATTTGTGAAGCCCATAAGTCTTAAAGTAGCCTCAATCATCTTTAGCCATCCTTGTGCGACCAGTGGATCTTTAGAATCTTTGAAGTCCGCCGGCTTAACCCTCTTCCATCTGACTAATAAGGGTTATTGATAGAACGCTATAGGTTCAGTAGCTGGAGCTAGGACTTCATTGACTTGTGGCTGGGGAGGAGGAGGAGGAGGCACATCATTGCCTCGTCGTTCATCTTTGTGGCCATTGGCCCTTAATTCAGCAATTTCCCTTCTTTGTTCCTTGAGTTGCCTTTGCAACTCGACGATCATCGTCGTCAACCTTTAATTGGTCTGGGTACGGGTTTGCATTCTTCTATGGCCATCCATAGTTAATTTCCTAAAAGAATTAGGAGTTAAGATTAATCGTTTAATTTATGAGACAGGTTTTCACTACTAGAGCATTAATCATTAAACATCTAAACCTTATTCTTATTATCATCTTGCATCTTAACATTTAACTTTAAAACATACTTACTTGGAGGACTTGGACCGACATGTGGCGATATGAATTGAAAACAGAAATCACTCTGATACCAAACCCTATAACACCCCTTTACGGACGTCACAGATATCGTTTCATTCATTCCCGTTGTTATTACTTTTAAAATTAACCATTTAAATAAGGTAATGTTTATTAAACTTATCCTAGGAATCCAAGCATATTTTTTTTGTCAATATTTCAAAACTTTTTGTATTTATTTATATAGTTTATCCATACCAAATTAATGAAACCAAAAAGCAGACAAAATTTAAAATTTTGTTCACAGTTTGGTAAGCCGAACTCCGGACACCTGTAGGCCAAACATGACCGGTAATCCAAACTTCAACCATCGACAGGCCGTCTGAGGCCTTGCAAAATCAGAGTTTTAAAAATACTAGGATCGGCATGCCGATCTACTTTCAAAACCAAAAATAAATTAAAACAAGTCCCAATATCTCAAAGTGCGGAAAAAAAACATAAATAGAAAAATAAACATAGTTCATAAATTTAAAACTTCTTTCTTGGCATCTTCTGTTTTCAATCCATTGTGCACAGCTCACAAGTCTTTCCTTGCCTTCCACCTAGTCCATGATTTTCTTACCCTTATCTGCAACATGATGTAATACTCAGTAAGCAAAAGCTTAGTAAGTACATTTAATATCTCACAACGTAAAACAACTTATGAACTTCATAATGACATATGTTTACCATAAACATCATCATAATAGTGCGCTAGGCATAGTTTCATATAGAATATATCTTTCATTTCGTTATCTATATTAAAACTTCGTTCATTTTATCTTTAGGGGCCCAAGTGTTGCACCATTAACATCATCATAGGCGCGCCGTCATGAGAGGAAAGGGGTAGCTAATCCCAAACCAAACATGACATTATAAACATAAACATAACATAACATGGGGTGTGCAACACTTATTTAGGTGATACATATATCTATACTTTTATACTTTTTTTTAAAAAAAATCATCATCAAAGCATGCATAAACTTTTATTCATTAAAAAAAAAAACTTTCATAATAATACATCATGAGAAATCAACATAGAACTCTATCATCATGAACATAGATTTTTAAACTTTGTAAATTTTATCATGTTGTAGGTGAGAATGTACTTACCTAAATGCCCTACTTAACCTTTATAAACTTTTTTAATGGTGACGTGCAATTGAGGTCTCGGGTGCTTGCCTTTAGAACCGTTCATGACATAATATAATAAAATTATTAAAAAAATTATAATAATCTACCAAATACATCCATCTCATTAAAATGACACCTAAATAGCTGATTTCATCCTCAAATAATATCAAAACACGACATAAAACAAACAATTACACAAGATTACAAGACTTTACAAAATTGACAGCCAGACCTTTGTATGTTTCAAAAATCATAACAATTCACACAAAATTCAAAACGACCTGAAACCAGTGTCAAATAAAAATTGACATCTGGAGCTTTCTGTTGATGGCTAATTTGTTAAAAATGAAGTTCATTTGTATACTCAAAAACAGTTTTGAAATCTGATCACAAAACTTTCAAAATAAACTGACAGTTAGACCTTCACTGCTTTAAAAATTCATAACAATTAACAGAGTAATCAAAATGGCCTAAAACCAATTTTAAAAGAAAGTAGACATCCAAAGCTTTCTAATGATATCTAATTTATTAAAAACGGAGTCCATTTGGACTTTCAACCAGAGAATTGAATTGTGAACATAAAACCTAGAAATTTCCAGCCTCAACTATCGGATGAAAATTCTAAAAAAAAATTCATTAAAAAATCAAATTAACACTAACCATATGCATAATCACATAAACATAACAACCAATCCTTACACATGTTTCTAAAATATCAAATCGGGAAATAACTACTCCTAACAAAAATCATGATTTAAGAGATGAAAAAAAAACCTAAAATCATCTAAATGAAATCAATATAATCCAATTTACAACCAAAACAATAATCCTAAGGAAATAACAATACAATATCCCCAAAATACACATTCATGCCCTCCCCTGTTACCATTTTTCATCTAAAATAAACAACCATCAAGAAAATTCTCAATCCCTCTTGAAATAAAATATATATATACATATAAAAAATAACAAAACATACCTCGACCAAAATTTTATTTCAGCTCCAAGGATTGAAAACTATCAAGAAAATTGAGAGTAAAGTTTATAGCTATTTTATGGAGAGATTCATATATGTTGCATAAGCATTCATGAGTGGAAAAAGAGAGAAAATGAAATAACCAGAAAGAGAGGAAAGGAGAATGAGGGAGAGGTGAAAAATATTGTACATGAAGTTTTGGGTAATTGAAATTATTTACTCAAATTTTAAAAGAAATTTTAAGCTGTCATGAGTCTATTTGGGAAAGACAACTACAAAATTAAATGGGGTTTCAATGCAAATTAAAGAGGCTTTTCTTTTTCTACTTCACGTTTTAATCAACCAATCTATCCTTTTTTTTCCCACATATCATGTTACACACAAAACCAATACATTAAATATATAATGTAACTTTCTTTTTTTACGACTGTAATGCCCCTATATAGGAGTTAACAGTTTTTAAATAAATAAAAATCAAAATCAAAAAATAAAGATAAAACATCAAAGTAATTTACTTGGAACTTAAATAGAAACTCTCAAAATAAAAATAAAACATAAACAAATAAATAAACCATAGTTTAATGTAGCACCTTAAATTTTAATAATATACAACTATTATCATCATCATTTCAACCCTCAACAAATCTTAATACAGTCACAGAAAGTAACAATTGATGCTTACATTATCATGCAAATCATTCTTTGCACTCGAAGCAATTCCAACATAATTTAACTACATAACTTCCTCAGCTGTTTTTTTTGTAACCATCTCACACTTAGTAAGTCCTGAAAAGAGGAAAATATAAGGGAATGAGCGACAACATGCTCAGTAGGGAAAACCATTACTCACCTTAAGGTTTTATACTTTACCACATTAAATCTCCATGGTTAGTTAGTTTTCATCATTATCCAAATTATGAGATTTATTATGATCATATTCCATGGATACCATAGTTAATCATTATCAAGTTTCATACATATACATGTATACAATATTAATATTCATCATTATTTCTAGGTATCCACATTACATAAAGTATCACTCAACTTATCGAAACCCAAATGGGCACGCTTGGCCACACTCCAAACATTCCAAGAGTGTTCCGATGAGGGGACATCAAGTCCCAAATCCTCACCTAGTCGATTCCTATATAGTGTGTTCTAGGACTTTCGACCCAAGGGAGCGTCATCACCTCCCCTTTATTTTACCTTTTAGGGTATTCATGCCCAAGGATGTAATCCCCGCCCTCTTCACGTCTCACCATTTCTCAATGTTTAATCATTATTTGTAGAGTCAATTTTCCTAACCATGCTTCCCAATTTATAACAACATATGTTAATTCATTATGTTCCTCGCTAATCAATACAGGGCGAGTTCATGTCATAGTTTCATATGTGATTCTCATATAATAGCAGTTCAACATAGATACATATATCTTGTGGTAAAACAATCAATTTTAATTCCATAAAAACCTCACAAAAGATGAGTAATAGAATCCCTACCTTTCAAGCTTCTCAACAATCTTTTAATCTCAGAATTAATTAAC
>CAMOHE010037033.1:0-15892 GCA_946598075.1 Artocarpus hirsutus
TTGTGCATATGTGAAATTATGTGGCATTATGTCAATATATTTCATTATAAAATTGTGCAATTATATATTTCAATATTTCATTATGTGGAATTATGTCAATATATGAAATTGTACATATGTGAAGCTGACAAGTAATTGTGCAATTTCTGGTCAATATGTCAATATATCTCATATGTGAAATTATGTGAATATGTACAATTTGTGAAATTATATATTGAATTGTGAATATGTGTAAACTTCTGATTATGTGTAATTATGTGAAATTGTATGAATATGTGAAAAGTGTCATTGAAATTGTGCAATTGTGAATCTGTTAAGATTTGATAACGTGAAATTATGTCAATATATAAGCTTCTGAATATATGAAGATGGAAAGTAATTATGCAATTCCTGGTGAATATGTCAATATGTCTATTAGAGAAAAATTATGTGAAATTGTGCAATTCATGATATTAGTACAATGTAAATATGTGTAGTTTGTGATTAATATTAGTATGTAAATGGAGGTTTTTGAATACGTTGCATAGGTATAATGTCTCGCGAATTCGATAGTGATTAGTACGAGAAGGAGTACGAAGGCTGCACTTCATCTACAACGCAATATAGCAAGGGAAACAATCACAGTAAGCCACGAAGGCGAGCCGATTTTGATCCAAAAGTAGACTTTGACCAAAGGTCAACATTAATGAAAAAAATTCATTAGATGAGAAAGAACGGTTTAAGAATTGAAGTGACTTTGGATTCAAAAGGCCAACAGAAAGGCGCACCCGGTCATGAATTAAGCAGTTGGATCGGAGTCCTTAGTCGAGAGCACGTTCCAATATGGACAAAAGATTGGAGGTCTAAGGATTTAGATAAAGTAAAAGATGTGATTAGGAAAGAGATATACGAAGCTTTCACAGTTGAGGATTGGTATAGGAAAAGGGCTTTAAAGGTTTGCAGCGAATTAGCAAAGGGGTTCAGATCTGACCTCTACGTTACCTTCATACAGCCATACCTTTCCATTCCGAAGGAGGATGTAAATCTATATAAATGGCCTCCTACGGTAGCACACTACTACCCCTCCATAAACGATGAAGATTGGGAAGCTTTTGTGAGGTATCGATGATCTAGTGATTTGCAACTGCTATCATCAAATGCAAGGAAAATAAGAGCAGAAAATGAATATTGCTCTATGGTTGGCCGAGTGGGAAATAGAGAGCTCGAGCAATCCATGGTACGTTACTAATTAACTCAAACTACATATATCAATTATTGCTGCATTACTATGTTACTAATATAGCATAACACAGTTTGTAAAGACAGGCGTGCAACCTACACGGGAGGAGTTGTGGGTAAAATCACGTCAAGGTCCCGATGGCCAGTTTAAAAATCCAAAAGTAGCAGAGATTTCCAACTTGATTGTAAGTCTACTGAACGCGAACAATTAATTTGTATTTTACTACGTGCGGATGAAGGGTTGCTTGAATAACGTGGTTGTATTGTTCTTGTACAGGATAAATACACAACGCAACAAAATCAAGGGAGCTTCCAATCGGTCGGTAATGATGACATTTTGACGAGGGCACTAGGGAAACCGGAACATTCAGGACGTGTTCGCGGTCAATCAAAGTTTGTGAAGCAGTCTCAATACTTCGACCTCCAACCAGGATCGTCAAAATTGAATTCTCAAATGTCGAAGATGCAAATGGAGATTGCAGAACTCCGAAGTCTTGTGACTGAGCTCATTTTCCAAGGACGTGCTAAGTCGATGGATGATAGCATCTCACAACGCAACAGCTTCAAAGCTAGTTGTAACCCTCCCAATACTGTAGCAGAAGCTGCAGAAGCTCCAGGAGCTCCAGAAGCCCTAGAAGTCCAATTGTCACCTCCTCGTCAAGGGCCCGAACAATGTAGGCTCTTTGTTGAGGATAGAGTTAATGGTGGGTGTACACTTGTTGCACTTGGAAAGGTGCGGATGGAGAGCCTTCCAACTAATACAGTTCATGGACAACTACTAGAGGAAGAGAATATGCGTGTTAGCATCACTACCATCAGAGTTAGAACAGCTGAATTGCCTGTTCCAACACTTGAGGCAACAACTATGGGTGAAGCAGTAGGAAGCTTTGTTGCATCGCCAAAGAGATTAGTTGAAGTCATCACATTGACAAAGACGAGTCGAGCACCGAGCCATGTTCCCAAAGATCTAAGCGAAAAGAAACGGCAAAAAAAGAAAGGCTCTCTAAAAGCAAGAGAATCACAACCTGAGGTTCAACAACGCTAGGGACAAACCGTTGCTAATGAACATCTGCGTGCATTTAACTTCGCTTCAATGCCACAAGAGTTTATGCAGTTAGCTCTATACGCACATTCTTTCATGCGCTATGGGTCAACCATTCAGTGCACGATACCAGTAAATGTAACTGGCAATGATTTCCCTATCTTTGTGGGGTATAAAGACGTTTACGACTTCATCAGCTTTGAAGAAATCGGGGCAAACTGTATCCTCGTATACCTCAGGTGATAACTCCAGCCTTATTTAAGTATTTTAAATATATACGTAGATTTGTAAGGTGTTTTAAAATAATTCACTGTAATATTTTTTATTGTAGTTTTTTGGCGAAATATTATGAACTTCAAGGCATGGCGTAAAATTTCAGCTTCATATCTCCAGCTATTGTTTCAAGTGCTGCAAGAGACCTACAGAGTGATCATAGAGAGCGTGCCACATCACTCCTCCACCTATTAGCTGAAGCACCGAAGGGAAAATTATTCTTCCTGCCATACAATATTGGACAATATTGGATGTTAGGACTTATTTCGTCATGGGAGGACCAAATATATTGGTTTGACTCTCTCAGATACCCACCACGTGAGGATTTCTTATCAGTCACAAGATTGTAAGTATTAATATTGTCTTACAAAATTAATTGTTTTTAGTCTCACATAATTGTATCGTCTATTAATTTATTTATTATTTAAACATAATACATTATTAGGGTGCTTAGCGATTAGAAGCTTCAAGCGGGAATCGGTATCACAAACCGACCAAACGAAACGTTATATTCTAAACGTAAGTGCCCAAAACAACAAGGAAACATAGAATGTGGTTTTTTTTATTCTACGTTTTATGCGGGATATAATTACAAGTGGTATACAAGCCTTAAGAAAAAAAGAAGTTTATATACATACAGATATACATGAAGTTAGATTAGAGTGGGTACAATTTGTAAATAGGTTTGTACTTTTTAGATAGGTACACGTCATAGTAGATTAACAAAGTGCTCAAAATAGTTCAAATGTAAAATGATCTTGTAAATACAAATTAATTTTTAATAAACAACAATTGTTGTATGTAATTAGGGTCTTGATGTAATGGATAACATACGGGACTGGCCATCCCGTGGAAAATTGAAATTACGGGAGAATTTTTTTTTTGAAAAATACTAAATTTCCACGACGGTTTTGGTCAAAAACCATTGTGGAAGCTCCACCTTCCACGACGGTTTACCAAAACCGTCGTGGAAGCCTGAGATTCCACGACACTTTTGGTTAGAAACCGTCATGGAAGGTTGAGCTTCCACGACGGTTTTTAAACAAAACAATCGTGTAAGCTCCACCTTTTACGACGGTTTCTCACCAAAACTGTCGTGAAAAATTAGCACTCTCACCGATCTTAGGCGCTAATTATTCTATTACACGACGGTAAAAAAAGTCGTAAAAAGTCGGTCTTATTTCACGACAGAGGTTTCCACGACGGTTTTTTAACCGTCGTGAAATTTTTCCATGACGGTTATAAACCGTCGTAGAATCCACATTTTGTACTAGTGGTGTCATATTCCTATTTGTTGTTTTATTCATTTAAAGAATAATAATTATGGTTTAGTAATTATTAGGTGTCAAAATCCTATTAGTCAAAAAGGAGTTATTTTCTATTTACTACACACATTGATGGTATGTGGATTATAAAAGGATCTTAATAGAAACTAGTCATCTCTTTATCGATTAACGATATATTTTTCTATCCATCAGGCTGTCAAAACTAAGAGGGGTTAAGAGAGAGAAATATAGTTATCTTCAAAGGCCTCTTATGATCAATCATTCTTATCAAGTCTTTATCATAGATCAAGGTATGTCTTCTTCTCTAGTTATTATTATATGAGAATCATATAGTTCAAAGATCTTGGCATTACATTTATGCAATATAAGGGTTTGCTTTGCATAATTAAAGAAAATTTTCTAATAATATTTTCTAACGAGACTCAGACACATCCTAATCTAAGAAAGAAGCAGCGTTCCTCTTCGACTATGTGAATAGAAGAGCTGATATCCGCCAAAACAATCATGACAAAACTGAGGCAGAAGTCATGCTAACGAGGGGCCGGATTAAGGCAGAGGTAGGGGATAACAAGCATGAGATCAATAGTAGTAGTGGTAGTACTTAGTAAAAAGGGGAAATAGAATGGTTGAGAAAGTCATCAACGCTAGAAAATCTACTAATAGTTATAATATTAATGTTGGTCATCATAACAACTCGAGGCCTAATCAAAAATCTGCTTTCAAATTAGCAATTAGGAATATATATAACAGTAATACATGTAACATGAACAAACATTAATACTAAAACCACCTTGGGAAAAAGCGAGGTTAGGATGGCTAAAAATTCTATGTATTTTTGTAAGAATTAATGAGATACAATTATAAGGTGTGACAGATTGCACATGTGGACATGCCAATTAAGATTATTTTTATGCATGTAAACTTAAGAATGAATTAATTGGTGTTTGGCAATATGAGTTAGAACCAACATTATTTTCGGTTGCTAAAGTATTAATGCTCTCACATGGTAGAATGTCATCTGCTATAATCTAAAGGTCTTATATACTATATTGTTTTTAACTAAAATTGGTCTAAACTATTGATTATAACCAATGCTCCAAAACTCCCATAAAAGTGTGCAGACTAGGGCACGTGCACCTCTGAAAGGTTTTTATGTTTCTCAAAGTTAACACTACTAATATTATACAATTTTTTTAATTTATTTTTGTCTTGTTTAATGAAGGCTTAATTTGGTAGCTTCTAAGGGTGCTCGTCAACAAGATCGCCTATGCTCCGTGATAAAAGGCACCCTTGCTCCTCCTCTTGCTCTGCATAATTAAAAATTAATAATTATTGATTAGTATAAAATTAGTAATTATTGATTAGTATAAAATTAGCGTAAGTGTGGATGGGCGTGGGTCATTCTGTGAGTTAATTAATTGATTAATATTAGCAATATCACACTAGGATGTGCTGAGATTTGATATCACACTAGGATATGCTGAAATTTGACTTTTAACAATATTATTGTTAGAATTATATGTCAGAGATTTGTTTTATATTATTGTTACTTTATATTTCCATTTCAATTTGCTAGTTGTTATACCATGAATATGGCAATTATTTTGTATAGCTATATTTGTGTACCATCTATTTATATATAAAACAATATCATATGTGCCTCTGGTACATACAAGCCAAGAGTTTTTTCCCTCAAAAATTTGTCTTTCTTTTATCTTGGTATCAGAGAGGTGAGAATTTTGTTTCTTTCCGCTATGACCGACAAAGCAGCCAATAAGGATCATTAGAAAATGATCCTTTCTTCATCTATCATTCTGATAATCCCACAGCCGTATTGGTTTCTCCACTTCTTATAGGTGATAATTATGGATCTTGGTCTTGTGCTATGACTATGGGACTTCATGTAAAAAATAAGATTGGGTTTGTTTATGGGAGCATCGAGAGGCCAAAAGATCCGAATAAATTGGAGTAGTGGAAACGTTGCAATGATTTGGCCTTTCATGGATTCTCAATTCAACTGAAAGTGAAATCTGTGGCAGTATTTTATATGCTGATACAGCCAAAGATATATGGGATGACCTTGGTGAAAGATACTTTCAAACCAATGCACCAAAAATATTTCAACTCAAGCAATCAATCATCAAGCTCACTCAAGGAGACAACTATGTTTCCACCTATTTCACCAAGTTGAAGCCACTGTGGGATGAACTCAATTTTTTCATTGTTGCAGCGCCTTGTACATGTGGCCATGGTAAAGCAATTGCAGCTCGTCTTCAATAAGATCGTGCAATGGAATTTCTCCAAGGTTTGCATGAACGTTACTCAAACCTTAGAAGTCAGATTCTTCTCATGGAACCCCCTCCAAATGCCACTAAAATATATGCATTCATGCGGCAAGAAGAAAAACAACAAGAAATACATTTTGGATCTTCCTCTGTTGTTAATCCAGAAGGTGCTACTCTCTCTGTCAATACAAGTAACACTGTCATAGAGAATCGATCTGTCCCAATTGCCAAAACATGAAAACAATGAAGGAGGTCCTTATGTAAATCAATCCAGTCAGAAAAGTAATGAAGAAAATCGTCGAAAGGCAAAACCAAGAATGCATGGTGACTACAGTGGCTTTAACAACCATACCATCGATTTTTGCTACAAGCTTCATGGTTATCCCTTTGACAAGCAAAAGAGACCATCAAAAAACCAAAATCCAAGCTCTTCCTCTATAGGAAATTCTCACCCTAATCAAGGAGCCTGGGTATCTACTCCACTAATCACACCTAAACAATACAAAAACATTTTGGCAATGCTTTCATTAGTTGGTACCAATTCTAGTGCTAATTTTGTAGGTATAGCTCTCTCCTCTGTATCTTCTACTGCTTGGATTATTGACACTGGTGCCACAAATTACATGTGTTCTTCTTTGTCATATTTCTTAACCTATACAACTTGTCAAGTTCCATCTTTTGTTTAATTACCTGATGGCACCAATGCATAAGTTACCCATATAGGCACTGTTAAGCCCTCTTCAAGACGCCAACTTGATCATGTTTATTACATTCCTTCCTTCACAATCTTTTATTTGTTAGTCAGCTTTCAAAATCCCATAACTACTCAGTTATTTTTTTTTTTCATGATCGATGTGTCATTCAGGACCTTTCAACGAGGAGTACGATTGAAGAGGGTAGTGTACAGGGTGGACTTTATTGCCTCCAAGCAGCATCTGCACATTTGGTTACCTGGAGACCCAACTTAGATATTTGGCATTGGCGACTAAGCCATATATCTTCTCAAAGAATATCAGATTTAGCTAAGGATTTTCCTTTCATTTCTTGTTCCAATAAATATGTTTGTGACATTTGTCCTCAAGCAAAACAAACTCATTTAAGTTTTTCACATAGTGTCATTTCATCTATCAAACCTTTCTAGTTAATTCATTGTGACATTTGGGGTAGTTTTTCTCAACCATCTTTCTCTGATGCACAATTTTTCCTTATTATTGTGGATGATTTTTCACGTTGTACTTGGGTTTTTCTCATGCGTTTTAAATCTAATGCAATTTTCCATTTAAAATCATTTTTTGCTATGGTAAAAACTCATTTTCATTTTCAAATTGAGAATGTCTATTATGGAGACGGTGACGCATTTCTCCCTCAAATCCAACAAGTTTGTTCCTATAATGGCACTGAATTTTTATCAAAAGAAATGCAACACTTTTTCCATCAAAATAGAGTTGTTCATCAAAGAAGTTGTGTTGCCACCCCCTAACAAAATGGAGTTGTGGATATGCAAACATCAACACCTTTTAAAAGTAGCTCACGCCTTGCAGTTCCAAGCACATTTGCCCATTTCTTTTTGGGGCGAGTGCATTCTTACAGCTGCATACTTAATTAATAAAATTCCAACACCTTTATTAGGGGGAAAATCACCTTATAAAATTATATTCAATAATCCACCTTTATATTCCCATCTTCGTGTGTTTGGATGTCTTGTGTTTGGTCATAATGCTTATATTAAGCATAAATTTGATCAACGTGCAAAATCAGGCATATTTGTTGGGTATCCATATGGACAAAAGGGATATCGTATTTATGATATTGCTACACATAAAATAAATGTGTCTCGAGATGTCGTTTTTCATAAGTCAATGTTTCCTTTCCAAGACATTCCATCAACACTGTCTCCCTCTCTTGTTATTCCAATACCTCTTAAAGATCATTCATAAAGTAAATTTCTATCACATTCTATTGTCCCCATTGAAATAGAAGCTGATTGTACTCCAAACACCTCAAATGAACCCACTCCTTCCACTTCTATGCAATCTCCACAACCAGTTCAATCACAGCTCACTCAACGTCCCATTAGAGAGCGCCACCTACCTTCATATCTTAAAGATTATCATTGTGCAATAGTCAACAATACGACACTACTCTCTCCAACAACTCCTAAAGAAAAAGGTATTCTTTATCCACTTGAGCAATATATTTCTTATGATAATTTTTCTACTTTACATAGAGCTTTTCTATCTGCTATTTCTTTGACAGAGGAACTCAAGTCATTTTCTCAAGCAGTAAAAAGTCCTCAATAGTGTGATGCTATGGCCATCGAAATTAGTGCCCTTGAAAATAACCACACTTGGACTCTCACCCATCTTCCTTCTGGTAAAAGACCCATTGGTTGGAAGTGCGTGTACAAGATTAAGCATCATTCTGATGGCACAATTGATAGATATAAAGCCCGCCCTGTTGCTAAAGGTTTCAATCAAGTGGAAGGACTAAACTATCACGACACCTTTGCTCCGGTAGTCAAATTAGTTATGGTTTGAGTTCTCTTATCAGTTGCCACAATAAACAATTGGTCCCTCCACCAACTTGACATTAATAATGCATTCTTACATAGCGACTTAGATGTAGAAGTATACATGACTTTGCCACCTAGTTTTGCTCGAAAAGGGGAGACTTGTGTTTGCAAATTAAACAAGTCACTTTATGGCTTAAAGCAACCCTCTCGACAATGGTTTGCAAAATTTTCTAACATTTTACAGCAAGCAGATTTTTCTCAATTCAAATGTGATTACTCATTGTTCACATGCATCATTGGAAAATCGTCTACATTTGTTTTAGTGTACGTTGATGACATCATCATCATTGGAAATGATGAAGACACCATCCATAGTCTCAAATATTTTCTCTCCAAGAAATTTTTTTATCAAGGATCTTGGTAAATTGAAATATTTTCTTGGCATTGAAGTTGCTCATTCCAACAAAGGCCTCTTTCTATGTCAACAAAAATACATTGGTCTACTTGGTGCTAAACCAACTGATTTTCCTATGGAGCAAAATCTTCAATTAAGTCCCACCGATGGAACTCCATTATTAGATCCCACTGCTTATCGAAGACTTGTTGGACGACTCATTTACTTAACAGTTACAAGACTTGATGTTTTCTACTCAGTCCATATCTTAAGTCAATTAATGCGTGCCCCTCGTTCTGCTCATATAGATGCTGCTACACGAGTACTTCGATATTTAAAGTTTGCAGGTAAAGTGATTTTTTCTCTTCATCAAATACACTCCATCTAAGTGGTTTTTGTGATTCCGATTGGGCAGGATGTCCCATCACGCGTTGCTCCACCACGGGTTATTGCACCATGCTTGGTTCCAATCCTCTTTCATGGAGAACAAAGAAACAAAAAACTATGTCGTGCTCTTCCGTAGAAACTGAATACCGTGCCATGGCTACTCTTACTTAAGATCTTCAATGGTTGCATCATCTTTTATTAGATCTTGGTATTTCTCCTTCCTCACCATTCACACTTTATTGTGATAACCAAGCAGCATTTCATATTGCTCAAAATCTAGTGTTTCACGAGCACACAAAACATATTGAATTTGACTGCCACTTCATAAGAGAAAAGATTCAATCAAAACTAATTGTTCCTTGACACATCAAATCTTTTGAGCAAATTGCGGATGTTTTTACCAAACCATTGGGCAAGCAATTGTTTCATCACTTGATCAGCAAGCTGGGCGTTACTCACGTACACGGTCCACCGTGAGGGGGAGTATTAGCAATATCACATTGGGATGTGCTGAGATTTGATATCACACTAGGAAATGCTGAAATTTGACTCTTAACAATATTACTGTTAGAATTATATGTCAAATATTTGTTTTTATATTTTCTCTTTTTCATTTCAATTAGCTAGCTGTCATACTGTGAATATGGCAATTACTTTGCATAGCTATATTTGTATACCATCTGTTTATATATGAAAGAATATCATATGTGCCTCTCGTACATACAAGCCGAGAGTTTTTTTTTTTTTTTCCCTCAGAAATTTGTCTTTCTTTTATCTTTAATGATCAATTTTAATTAATTAGGATATACATATATAGGGCTAGCTAGCTGTTGAATAATAGTATATTTGGGTTTGACTGCGATTAATGCATGGCTCTCAAAAGCAGAGAAGACGACGTAATGATTGAATTTCTTTTAAAGCAACTCCAGAATACAAAAGTTGATACTTTTTAATATGAAGATGTTTGAACTTTACATAAATTAGTTGAGATTAGTTTATCTCAAAATTAAAGGAAAATTTGGAAGGACAAAAAGAAAAACTGTACGGAAATTGTGCGTTTTTGAGTAGTCAAACTTTGATCAGATACCATCGCATTTACTATCATATTAACATGGACGTTTACAACACCATACAATTCCCCCTTAAATGCAAGTTTGTTACCGATATGCTTGGCAAAACACCTTTTGGAGAAACCTGATCTATAAGTGTGAAAAATTCTCCCACATCCAGCATTACCAGAGAACCAAGCCGAAGACAGTCATTTTTTATCAAGATTATATTAACAAACAATGAACTTAAGAGGCATCAAGTCTAATTTATACACATACTTATTACATTAAAATTAAAACTACTGTATGTAACAAAAAAATAGGGGCATGGCCCCTCTATCTCTGTCATTGTGTCATATTATGCTTCTCTAATTAATGTTATGTTTGTCACTTTTATATGTTATAAGACGGACCTTTTTCTTAAGTATCATAAAAAACCCATTATATATATATATATTATATATATATATATAAAATAAGTGGGAGTTCCCTTCTGACATTATTAAAAAAATGATCAAGTTATTTTGTCTTTTTGTGGTCTTTTCTTTCTCCTCTTTTGCTAACTTTTGTTTTTCTATTTCTTAGTCTCCTTAATTAAATATCTCTTTTGCTCTTATATGTTCACCCTAATTAGTTTTTCTACTTGATTTGTTCTCATCGAAATCATTTTTCTTATAAGTTTGCTCTACTTATTTATACAAGTATAATATTCAATCAAAACACATGATTTCACTAAAACATATATATGGTACGTCTACCTTTTTTTAATCTTATATTTTAAAGTGTGTTTATTATATACTTCATTGAAATAACTTTTCACGAACGTGTTTTCCACTTTTTTTTTCCTTCCATCCTCAAAGTATTATTGTTGCAAATGTTGCCCTTATAAATATTTGTCTAACTTATGCATTTTATTAGCAAAATTCTCAAATATGATTTTGTCATGAATTTCACCCATAAATAATTTTCTCTCTATTTGTCCCTACTAATTATTTTTTTTTAAAATACATTGCACATAAAAAGACTATATTTCAGGTTGTCCCCTTCTATTATAGAAATATAAAAGGTATTTTTCCTGTAAGTTACCTTATCTTTATTTTTCTAAAATCTAACCTCATTTATTGATTGTGATACAGCATTTGTTATTTTTATGAACAAAATATTCAAGTGCTAATAGACTATTAAATTTCAATTTTTTTCAATACAAGTAAAAAAGGTTTAAACAAAATCTAAAAAAATCAAACTAAAGGTTGAATACTTTACAATAAAAAATATGTATGACATTCACATAAGACTTACATTCATGTGTGAGGCATGGTTTTGACTTGTGTTTATGAATATGCGTCTGGATGGGAGAAGAGGGAGAGAGGAGAATGATGGAACAGATGCTAGAAGATCAGGTTGGTGTAGAATATAGACATAATAGTGAAAGAGAGAGAAGTGACGGAAGGAACGAAGGAAGGGTCATTTCAGAAAAGCACAACATCCTATTCCTCATCATCATATAAAGCCAAAATCCTCTCAGAGTCTGGGCCTCCTCTCTCTGCTATATCTGCAGGCCCGTGTTATATTTTACAACAGTTGCCTTGCCTATAATAATTATTAATATTTATTACTATTATCATAAGAGCAGAAAAGTAAGAAAAAAAATTCAAATAGAAACCAAGAGGAGAGACTAGTAAGAAACTTAAAATATCTGAAAATATATATATATTGTGATTGTAAAAAATATATAATATTATCAAATATTATAAAATATTATATATGTTCAATGGATATAATCCGAATCCCAGCATATTATCCATCGTCTCCCTTGGCTTTCTCCGCGTCTCCTTAGCCTCTGCTTCTGGGCGATTTTTCTTCTCTCTTTCTCTTTCTCTTTCTACGATTCTCCTGTTTCTTTCTCTTCTACTTCTACTTCTACTTCCTACTTACTTTCTAGTTTCTCCTACTACCACAAGTACTTCTACAACTTCTTCTCCCCATCACCGCTTTTCTCTCTCTCTTTTTCTTTCTCTCTCCAACTCATAATTAGTACTCTATATATATATATATATATATATAAAACATATGTTATTCTCTTAAAGAATAAGGTTTTTGGGTTTGCCTAAACTTTGTTCACCATCTTTATATGCATTTATGCGCATGATAACTGCAGCCCTTTTGTGTGTTTTTTTCCGGCGAACAAATAGAGATCAGCAAATAGCAAGACCCCTTTTTTGCGCGACGCTCTATCTGGCTTCCTGACTATATACCTTTTCTCTTAATTTTCCTATATCATACATTTGCATATTAATAGAGAGACTTCTTCTTTCTCTCCCTGCATTACTACTTTTTCTTTCTCCGATTGGTATTCTCAAAAAGAAATTTTTTTCTTTAAAAAGAAAAAGTAAATTAGAATATTTTATGCAGTACTATTAGCCTAAAAGTGATACTTAATTCTTTAATACTATTGTTAATCAATGTTTTGATTGTAGAAGAAATATTAATTATTAGTTTTAATATTATATATTCAACGTCTCCCAAGGCAGCGACTAGCAACAAGAAAGAATTAAGCAGTGGAAAAGGCTCTCTTTCTTCATCCAACTCAAGATCTTCTCAACAGTCAAGAGTACTACTTCTCTCTCTTTCTCTCTTTTTCTTCTTCTTATTATTATTAGGACACATGTTATGGTGATAATTGAATAGAGAATTGTGTTCAAAATATCAAAACCCCCGTTATTTCTCAAAAGTCTCATTATGATTATTATTTACAGAAAATATATATAATATTATATTTGTGTAGGTGGTAGTTAATTAAGAAACAGATGCAAGATCTGTTTACTTCCATTGGAAAGGGTGAAATAAAGTCATAATATATAATATCCTTTCTTGATCTTCTTCTTCTTCTTCTTCTTCTTCTTCACGAGATCCAATCACCATCTCAAATTTACACCTCTATTTTGCTTTAAATTTCTTTCTTTTAAAAGTTTCTTCTTCGTCCGTGTTATATATTTCTCAGGTACACTCGATTCTTTCTGTCCATACATCTTCTTTCCCCTTAAAACAAATGATGATCGCCTTTGTTTTATCGTAGTTAGGGCTTCTGGTGGCGATCAAATAAAATTTTTGAAATATATTAAAATATTTTTTTTCCTGAAGATAGACACACATATATATATATATAGATATGTATGTATAGAGTGAGGGACATGCATTAATATATATGTGTTAAAAGAGAATAAGCCATGATTTAACTTGAATATATATGTTATCAGATCTCGGTCGCCAGGTTTACGTTTCATATATAACATAGACATATGCTTGTGTGTATATATAGATTGCGCCGTCAAATTTTCTGCAAATTCTATCATGTATATGTGTGGGTATTATATACATCTTATTCATAGAAAACCTTAGTTGCTTGAAATATAAACATTCAACCATATATATATGTATTGTTCTCTTTTTTTTTTTTCCTTGCGGGGTTTGTACTTGTAATAAATTGCAACTTTGGTTTTGATCTGTTAGGCCGCCTCTTACCCTAAACCCAAATATTTAGCTTTTTTTTTTTTTTTCACCCTCTCGAATTTCCCCTCACCTCTCTCAAAGTTGTTGACCCTTTTCTACACTTTCTCTTGGCCTAAGCAATAATATTTATTTTTTCCTTGGCAAAACCCTAACTTGTCAAAATACAACACTAGAAGCAATTCAAGTTAATTGTCATGGTGGCTGTCACATCAATTAAATTCTGTATTCATACAGGCTTACATAAATTAGATTCTGAAAATTGTGATATTGTATTTCTTTTTTCGTTCGTTCTTATTAATTGAATTTAACTTGTATGCACATTTGGAAATTTGCAGGAAAATATCAAACATTAATTTCAATTTAGGGATGGCATCATCGTCGTCAAATTCGCCATGCGCAGCGTGCAAATTTCTGCGGCGGAAGTGCCAACCAGAGTGTGTGTTTGCGCCGTATTTTCCGCCTGACCAGCCGCAGAAGTTTGCAAACGTGCACAAGGTGTTTGGAGCCAGCAACGTTACCAAGTTGTTGAACGAGCTGCACCCCCACCAGCGCGAGGACGCTGTGAATTCCCTTGCCTACGAGGCCCACATGCGCCTCCGAGATCCCGTCTACGGCTGCGTCGGCGTTATCTCACTTCTTCAGCACCAGCTCCGCCAACTCCAGATGGACCTTACTTGCGCCAAGTCTGAGCTCTCCAAGTACCAAAATGTAGGCATCAATCTCATAGGCAGCGGGGGAGGAGCTGCTGCTGCTGCTGCCCGGGACCACCATGGCCACTACCACGATCACCACCACCACCACCAATTCTTCCCCCGGGATCAGGCGGCAGCAGTGGTGGCCGCACAGCAAATGATCAGGAGTACTTTTGATGCCGCCACCGCAAACTACGACGCGGCCAGCGGGCTTTTCTCAGCGGCCGCAAGCATTGGGCAACTTAGTCAGTTTCAGCAACCCAGAGCGGCAGCCGGGGACGACCGCCGGACCACCATCGATCCTTCTTAAGGCTTAATTTTCTTCTCATCATAAATAGGTATATATGCATTAATGAAGCATACACATAAATATATATACATGAGTATTATATTATGTATACCTTCGAATACTGAAGTAGGGGTTTAAACATAATTGGATCTGATTGTCTCATATGGCTGGAGTAATTACTAGTTAGGGTTATCCTTTAGACCAAAAAATTACATGGTGTGGACAAAGTTTTCAGAAAATAAATAATAAATATAAATACCATGATCAAAAGACTATTTTTATGAAATGTTTTCAAGGAAAAATATAAATCTAGGTCTTGCCTTTCAAATGAAAAAAAGATTACGTATGATGTCCGTAAAAAGGAAATCAAAATGTGGATTTTATTCCTGTTAATATAGATGTGGCCGTGTTAGTTTAACTTTACATATATATGCGTGTGTATATATAGACTAAGGAACTAAAGTGGTCTTTTTTGTTATAGATATGTGTGTATATGATATCAACACACACAATACTGCGTTATGCATGCATGCAGCTTTACAAATGCGCAGGATTGCATTTTCAACGAGTTTCGACATGTATAGATATTAATTATCATGCGTGATTGTAATAATTAGTGTGTGTATATATATATATATATCCTGGAACTGTTTAATTAATAATATTGGTTATTGCTGTTTTAATCTAAGAACCATGATCGACCCAATGGCAATTTTTGTTGACTTTGTTTTTTTGGGTTCCTGTGTCATATTATTTGTGGAATGCAGGGGTTTCAGGCACATTCACTATTGATCAGCGAAAAGCGACTCTGCATCACAAACAGTGAGAGAGATAGAGAGAGAGAGAGAGAGAGAGAGAGAGAGTGTTTGTGAAGAGCGAGAGAAACATTGGTATTTAATCTTAAATTCTATCTTATGATCATCTTATCCGAGTTTCAATATTGCCAATTTTGTTA
>CAMOHE010037059.1:0-10193 GCA_946598075.1 Artocarpus hirsutus
CAGTCTGACATGAAGGAATTGGGTGAGGCTAATTTTATTCTCGGTATCCAGATCTTTCAAGATAGGAAGAACAAAATGATAGCTTTGTCACAAGCCAGCTACATAGATAAAATTCTCAAGAGGTATGCAATGTAGGATTCCAAGAAAAGTGGGCAACCATCTAGGTATGGAATTACTCTTTCTAAGAAAGACTCTCCAAAGTCTAAGAAAGAAAGAGAATACATGAAGAAGGTACCTTATGCTTCGGTAGTAGGTAGTCTCATGTATGCCATGCTTTGTACACGACCAGATATTTGTTATGTGGTAGGGATTGTAAGTCTATTTCAGGCGGATCCAGGATCGAACCATTGGGTTGCGGCCAAGCATATTTTTAAGTACCTGAGAAGGACTCGAGGGAATATGCTTGTGTATTCAGGTGAGGACTTAACTCTTCTAGGATATACTGACTTAGATTTTCAATCTTGTATGGATTCTAGGAAATTGACTTCGGGTTTTGTGTTTACTCTAGGCGGCGGTGCCATCAGTTGGAAAAGTGTGAAGCAAGATTGCACTTCTGATTCAACGATGGAGGCCGAGTATGTGGCAGCTAGCGATGCTTCGAAAGAAGTAGTGTGGCTCCACAAGTTCCTTGGGGATCTTGAGGTAGTTCCAGGTATGGATAAGGTGGTATCACTATACTATGATAATAGTGCAGCGGTAGCTAATGCTAAGGAACCAAGATTTCACAAAAAGAGTAAGCATATTGATCGAAAGTATCATGTGATAAAGGACTTCGTCAAGAGCAGGCATGTCACGGTGTGCAAAATCGTGTCAAAGGACAATTTAGCTAATCCATTCATGAAGACACTTACTAGGAGAGTCTTCGAGAAGCATGTGGAAGCTATGGGGATACGAGATTTGTCATATTTACTCACTTAGTGCAAGTGGGAGATTGTTAGACATGTATGCCCTAAGGAGTAAAAATATAATAAGTTTTTGGAGACATTTTTATCAATAAAGAATTTATTTATTATAAACCAAATTTTGTCCTCTTTACGTTCATATTTGTTGAATGTATGATAAGCAAACAATAGTCTGAGACTGTCGGTTTAAACCTTTAAGAATTGGGCATATGATGGATAGATTATGCGAAAGACACGATTCTTAAGGTGACAGTCTAAATCATAAGATCCGCAATTAAGGGAATAAAGTTCGGCACTTTATTCATGTAAAGATTGTTATGTTGTCTATATCCCTATTGGGAGATGGTTTATCTTGACCATCGAAGGTAGACTTCATGAATAGAAACATTGGCATGTTGTCATAGGTGACGATGTGTTGGATCAGGACATAAAGTGAATTGATTTGGATTAATAATTCTTTCTTGGCAAATTGATTCACTTTAGACAATCATTTGTATTGTATCTTAATCTTGGATGAATAGTGGGCCCGTTGTCTTGACTTGTGTCTTTTGATGTACCAAAAGGTGACACCCATATTTTAATAGTGGTATGCATGTACGTTGGAGGCATGACTCTTGATAGCGTAGACCTATTATTCATAGATATGAAATCCATAGCTCCTCTTTAGGAGTAGTGATATCCTCTTATATGCGTTATCCTATAATTGAAAAACTAGAGCACTTAACCATTTAGATACGTTGGTGTAACCGAATGGCATACCGTCTTTAGATGGTAAGTTTTGCGATGGTGAGATAATGGAACGTAAGATAAAAATAATCAGGAAGGTAAGACAGAACTTATCCTTAAGATGATTATGGATAATCCTATATGGATACGGTACACTATGATATGTCATGGAGACTTAGCTATGCAGGCTTCGTAATTCTATAGAGTTCGAGAGTGCAGCTCCAAGCTTTTAGTGGAGTAGTGTTAGAGTTGATAATTATGAAATGTCTATCTAGGATATTGGGTTTCATAATTATCAGAAACTTGAACTATATAGGTCCATTTGGTCCCCTTTTCTAGCTCACAAAATCCTATAATGATACGGCGTGCTTTTTCAATTATTGATGACTTATGTCAGATTTATTAGATTGGTTGAAATTTGAAAGAATCAAATAATTCATGTCTGTTTATAGATTGAATTAATTTTGTGACAAAATTAATTCAAGATTAAACTTATTGAATTATTGGCATCGGATAATTCTTGTCTATTTATCAGTTGATTTAATTTTGAATAAATTATATCAAGATAAACTTGTAGAATTATTAGGAATCTATTTATTTTCCTAGAGATTATCTAGATAAAGTTGTTTCAATTAGATAACTTCTCTTTTGGGTTATTTGAATTAAAACTGGAGCTTTATCCTATAGAATCTCAAGTGGAAAATAAAAGATTCACTGAGATTTTTTTATGGCAGTTCGGCATGCCGATCCTCAAGTTTGGCTTGCCGATGGGGCAAGTTCAGCCTGCCGGTTAGGCAGATCGGCCTGCCTATACGCGAATAAAAAATCACGCATTTTCAGGCAGATTTCATCAGATATTGATCCAAATTTGATTTTGATTCAAATTTTTTAGACCTTATCTAATAAGAAATGACTCTAGACCCAACCTATATAAATAGGGAGTGGGTCTCATGAGTTATTTAGATCAATTGAGAGATAAAGAGTGAAACTCTGCTGGTGAGATTCTGAAACTCCCTAAGAGCTCTTGTTCACAAATCACGAATACTAGCTTTGGATTCTCTCAATTGGTTGGAAGGAGAATTACCTTGAGGAAGAGCTGTACGTGTGAGCCCACACTCACTCCAATTATGGATAGAGAATAGTAAAGAAGACCAATTGGTTGAGGCTCGTTTGGAATATTACTTCTCTTCATGGATTATGGAAGTTCTTCGGCATTCAAAGGTTAGTAAGATCCTATTAATTTATGCATATAGTATGTCAAACTTGTGTTTTGGAAAGTACTTTGATATAAAATTTTTAAAATTTTGCTGCGTACTATTTTTCCAACAAATTATTCCACGACGGTTTTCTGAAAAACCATCATGGAAAATTAGTATCGCCATAAAAAAAATCTCCAAAAATTATTGATTTCCCATGGGATGGCCAGTCCTGTGTGTTATCCATTACAACAAGGCTCTAATTGCATATAAAAATTGGTGTATATTCAAATTAGAAGGTATTTACAAGATCATTTACATTTGAGCTATTTTGAGCAATTGTTTGTCTACTATCTCTATCTATCTATGTAAAGAACACATACCTATTTACAAATTGTACCCACTCTAATCTAACTTCATGTATATCCATATGTATATAAAAATCTTTTTTTTTCCAAAGGCTTGTATACCACTTGTAATTATATCCCGCATGAAATGTAGAATAAAAAAACTACATTCTACATTTCCTTATTGTCTTGGACACTTACACTTGAAATATAGTGTTTCGTTTGGTCGGTTTATGATACTGCTTCCCGCTTGAAGCTTCTAATCGTTAAGCGCCCTAACAATGTATCATGTTTAAATGAATTCATAGATGATACAATTATGTGGGACTAAAAATAGTTAATTTTATAAGAGTTACAATCTTGTGACTGATACGAAATCCTCGCATGGTGGGTGTCTTAGGGGGTCAAACCAATATATTTGGTCCTCCCATGGCAAAATAAGTGCTAGCATCCAATGTTCTCTAACATTATATGGCAGGAATAATAATTTCCCCCTTGGTGCTTGAGCTAATAGGTGGAGGAGTGATGTGGCACACTCTCTACGATCACTCTGTAAGTCTCTTGCAGCACTTGAAACAATCGTCGGAGATATGAAGCCGAAATTTTATGCCAAGCCTTCAAGTTCACAATATTTCACCAAAAAACTACAATAAAAAACAATACGGTCAATTATTTGAAAGCACCTTATAACTCTACCTATATTTTAAAAATATAAAATAAGGATGGAGTTATTACCTGAGGTATACCAGGATATAGTTCACCTCGATTTTATCAAAGTTGACGAAGTAGTAAACGCCTTCATACCCTACATAGATAGGCAATTCATTGCTAGTGACATTTACTGGTATCAGGCATTGAATCGTCGACCCATCGTGCATGAAAGAATGTGCGTATAGAGCCAACTGCATAAATTCTTGAGGCACTGAAGCGAAGTTAAATGCAGGCGGTTGCTCATTAGCAATGGATTGTTCTTGTTCTTGTTCTACCTCATGTTGTAATTGTCTTGCTTTTGTAGAGCTTTTCTTTTTTTAACGTTTCTTTCCGCTTAGATCTTGTGGAATGTAGCTAGGCGCTTGACTCATCTTCATCAATGCGATGGCTTCAACTAACCTCGGCCATGCGACAAAGCTTCCGGCTGCTTCACTCACAGTTGTTGCTTCAAGTGTTGGAATAGGCAATTCAGCCGTTCTAACTCAGATGGTAGTGATGCTAACGTACACGTTTCTTCCCCTAATAGTCGTCCATGAACTATATCAATTGGAAGACTCTCTATCCGCACCTTTCCAAGCGCAATAAGTGCACACCCACCATTAATTCTATCCTCAACAAAGAGCCTACATTGTTTGGACTCTTAACGAGGAGGTGACAATTGGACTTTTAGAGCTTCTGCTACATTATTGGGAGGGTTACAATTAGCTTTGAAGCTGTTGTGTTGTGAGATCCTATCATCCGTCAACTTGGCACATCCTTGGGAAATGAGCTCAGTCACAAGACCTTGCAGTTATGCAGTCTCCATCTGCATCTTCGACATTTGGGAATTCAATTTTGAAGTACCTAATTGGAGGTTGAAGTATTAAGACTGCTTCACATACTTAGATGGACCGCAAACACGTCCTGAATGTTCTAATTTTCATAGTACCCTCATCAAAATGTCATCGTTACCAACCGATTGGAAGCTCTCTTAACTTTGATGCGTTGTATATTCATCTTATAAAACAACAACACTACCATGTTATTCAAATCATCCTTCATCTGGTATTAAATTACATATTAATTGTTCATGTTCAATAAACTTACAATCAAGTTTCCAATTTCTGCTACTTTTGGATTTTTAAACTGGCCATTGGGACTTTGATGTGATTTTACGCACAACCCTTCCCGTGTTGGCAGCACGCCCATCTTAGCAAACTATGTTGCACTATGTTAGTAACATAGTAATGATAGAATAATTGATATATGTAATATGAGTAAAATATTAACGTACCAAGGATTGCTCAAGCTCTCTATATCTGACTCGGCCAACCATAGAGTAGTATTCATTTTCTACTTTTATTTTTCTTGCGTTTGATGATAGCATTTGGAATTCAGTGGAACGTTGATACCTCAGAAAAGCTTCCCAATTGTCATCGTTTATGGAAGGATAGTAGTGTACTACTGTAGGAGGCCATTTATATACATTTTCATCCTCCTTCGGAATAGAAAGGTATGGCTATATGAAGGTAACGTAGAGGTCAGATCTGAACCATTTTGCTAAATCACCTCAAACCTTCAAAGCCCTTTTCCTATACCAATCCTCAACTGTGAAAGCTTCGTATATCTCTCTCCAAATCTCATCTTTTACTTTATCCAAATCCTTAGACCTCCATATCAAAATGTGCTCTCGATTGAGGACTCCGATCCAACTGCTTAATTCATGGCTGGTGCGCCTTTTGGTTGGCATTTTGAGTCAAAAGTCACTTGAATTCTTAAACCTTTCTTTCTCATCCGATGAATTTTTTTCATCAATGTAGCCCTTCACTCAAAGTCTACTTTCAGATCAAATTCGGTTCGCCTTCGTGGCTTACTGCATTGGTTTCCCTTGCTATATTACGATGAAGATGGAGTGTAGTCTTCGTATTCGTCCTTGTACTAGTCATTATCAATCTCGCAAGACATTATTCCTGTACAAGGTAAGTAGAAACTAACACATACATGGTAATATTAAATCACATATTACACATATTCACATCTTCACACATTCATCTTCATACATTTTCAATTACACAATTTCATATATTCATATAATTTCATATATTACACATATTCACAACTTTACAATTCAATTATATATATAGTTTTACAAATTACACATATTCACAGAATTTCACATATTTACATAACTTCACATATTACACATATTCACAAATTTACAATTTCAATTACACAATTTCACATATTACACATAGTGACATATTCACATAATTTCACAAATTCACATCTTCACGTATTCAAAAGTTTACAATTTCAAGTTCCTGATTTCATATATTGACATAATTTCAAGTATTCAAATCTTCACATATTTAGAAGTTTACAATTTTAACTACACATTTTCACATATTCATATAATTTCACATATTCACAAATTTACAATTTCAATTACACAATTTCACATATTATGCATATTCACAAATTTACAATTTCAATTATATAATTTCACATATTACACATGTATGATTGGAGGGGGGCGTGGCAGGGGGTAGGTGGGGGCCATGGGTTGGGGTGAAGGGGCAGGTGGGGGGTTAGGGAGTGGGGGGGGGTTTGGAGGAGTGAGGGAGAGGGGAGAGAGAAGGAGGGGGAGTTTAGGCGATAGCGGTGGAGGCGACGATAGTGGAGGTGATGACGGCAGAGAGAGATAAGGATTTTAGAGAGAGAGAAAGGGGGATTTTAGAGAGAGAGAGAGGAATTTTGGAGAGAGAGGGCACACACTCAAAATGGGGGGTAGGCGCGAATTTCAAAAATTTAAAGGAGAAAATAAGGCTTCCACGACGGTTTTTGCAAATCCATCGTGGAATCCTATCACAGCATAAAAAATGTTGTGGCATTCCACGATGATTTTTGCAAAAACCGTCGTGGAAGCCTATCATAGCATAAAAATGCTGTGATAAGCTACAGCATTCCATGATGGTTTTTGCAAAAACTGTCGTGGAAAACACTATAGCTTATCACAACATTTTTTATGCTATGATAGGCTTCCACAATGGATTTTGTAAAAACCGTCATGGAAACCTCTGTAGCTTATCATAGCATTTTTTATGCTATGATAGCTTCCACGACTGTTTTTGCAAAAACCGTCATGGAAGCCTATCACAGATAAAGCAAGTTGCAGCATTCCATGATTGTTTTTGCAAAATTGTCATGGAAGCTTATCATAGCATAAAAAATGCTATCATAAGCTGCAACATTTCACGATGGTTTTTGCAAAAACTGTCGTGGAAGCCTATCACAACATAAAAAATGCTGTGATAAGCTGCAATGTTTTAATGACGATTTTTGCAAAAAATGTCATGAAAGCCTATCACAACATAAAATATGTTGTGATAAGATGATATATTCCACGACGGTCTTTACAAAAACTGTCGCTGAGTCCTATCATAGCATATTTAATGTAGTGGTAATTTTACAGCATTCCACGATGGTTTTTTAAAAAAACCATCATGAAAGACTACATTCTATGACGGTTTTTACAAAAAGCGTCATAAAAAATTGTCTAAAATATTTCTTACACATGATTTTCTTTGCTGGCCAAGGTGGCCAGTCCGTGTGCTAAGCATCTAATGGCCTAGAATGTATACTTTTTCTCTGTTTTCACTACAAATATAACTATAGATAGATATACAAAATCTTTAAAAAAAGATGAAAATGAAAGAAATTAAAGAAAAATGTTAAAATAAATTAACATAAATTGGTTTATAGATGCTCATTTTTTTTTATCTTTTTTTTCATTGGTTCCTCAATACATATCCATTCCACATCTTCACGAAGCAAGTGTGAAACATCATCTTCAAAATTATCTATCTCTTCAACAGGTGGCAATCCCTTTATGAACGAAGGGATTTCTATGCAATCCCTAACAACTTCTTCATAGTCGATAACTATTCTTGGCTTTGTCGGGATGACTAGAGACAACTCCATGTCTTGGGGATCTGTAGTATAAAAAACTTGGATTACTTGTAATGCCATAATGAAGGGATCATTCCTGTATCCCAATCTTTTAAAGTCAACCACCATGATGCTGTCATTGTCGTTCTTAACATAGTTATTGTTGGCCTCACTTGCACTTAAAAAGTGCTATGCGTAATCCCCCATAATCAAGTTCCCAAATATCTTTAATGAAACCAAAGTAGTTCATGGTCCCATATACCAGATTCTTATCCTTGGTAGAGGCAATATGCATAGCCTCAGCACGAAGAGTCACACTGCTATTTTGCACCGGATGCTTCTCATCTCTTTTGCGAGTGTAGAAAGTGTAACCATTTATGGAATATGACATATTCCTTGTAACTACTGATGATGGGCCTCTAGCTAGGTTCCTCAACTCATATGACATGCCTCCATCTTGTGATGTGGAGCACTTGCCATAGATGTGTGCTCTAATCCATGACCGAAAGGTCCGATTGTGTTCATCTTGCAACCACTTCTCATTTCTTGCTCTTTTTGGGTATGCTTTTTTTAATTTATTCATGTGCACCTCAATGAAATGCTCTACTTCATTAGCATTGTGTAAGACATAAAGACAAGCTTGCTTCCTCTCCTCTTGATTTACTGATGAAGGATTGCTAGTAGATAGTCCCCAAGCCTCAATGTTTATAGCCTTTGGCACCCCAATTGTGCCCAAATTAGATAGGTACTCGAAGCAAAATTCAATCGATTCCTTCGATATGTAACTTTCTACAATGCATCCCTCTGGCCTATTTTGATTCTTCACATAGCCCTTCAAAACCTTCATATATCTTTCAAATGGGTACATCTACCTCAAATACACCGGTCTACATAACTTAACCTCACGTACTAAGTGCACCGTTAAATGAATCATGATGTTAAAAAATGCCAATAGAAAATACTTCTCAAGCATGCATAAGGTTTGCACCAGCTCCGATTGCAGTGAATCTAGCACAAGTGGTCAATTACCTTCAAGCATCTTGAATTGAAGAATGAGCACAACTTAAAAATTGCAAATCTCACATCCTTTGTTAGAATTCCCAGCAAAGCAAGTGGTAGTAATTACTGCATCATCACATGACAATCATGTGTTTTCATGTCAATAAGTTTCATATCCTTCACCAACACTAACTTTTTAAAGTTCGAAGAATACCCATCTAGCACTTTTAACGAAGCAAGCCATTCACAAAGCTTTCTTTTTTCTGCTCTAGATAAAGCGTGCTTCGTTGAAGGTAAGTAAGTGTGGTTCCCTCTTTTCTCAGGAAACAAATTAGGCCTAATCTCTATTTTCATGAGATCCAATTGAGCTTTTTCACCCTCCTTAGTCTTGCTTGGAATGTCAAGCAATGTGCCGACTATAGATTCACAAATGTTTTTCTCAATATGCATAACATCCAAGCAATGACGAGCAAAAAGTGTCTTCTAGTACGGAAGATCAAAGGAGATTGATCTTTTTTTCCATGGTCCATCAATTGGTGGGTCGTCCTTACCTCGCTTTCTCTTACCAAATATGACTCTTGTATCTTTTACCAATTCAAATACTTGTTCATCTGTCAAAGGGTAAGGAAGGTCTCTTTCTTTGTTGTTGCCATCAAAGGCTTTCTTTTGTTTGCGGTAGTGATGGTCTCTTGGCAACCATCTTCTATGACTAAGAAAAATGGTTTTCTTACCATTCTTAAATCGTTTGTGAGATGTTTCTATCATGCAAATAAGACAACCAATAGAACACTTCATCGAATAACCAGATAAATTGCTATATGCGAGGAAGTTGTTAATTGTCCATATTCACAACTTTTTTAGGTCATCGATTAACGGTGCCAAGTATACATCAATGTCAATGCTTGGTTGGTGAGGACCTAAAATCAATAAAGACAACATTAAAAACTTTCACTTCATGCACATCTTTGGAGGGAGATTATAGTTAACAAGTATTACAGGCCAAGTGCTATGTCTACTACTCATGTTACCATGAAGGTTCATTCCATCTGCTCGACAAAGCGAAATGTATGTTTCTTGGATTCGCACTAAAGTTGGGATGATCGGCTTTAAAAGTCTTCCATTGTGGTGAATCTGTCAGGTGTCTACACATACCATCATCTACCTGTTTGTCATGATGTCATGTCAAACTCTTGACATGTTTTAATTTTCTGAATAAATGCCTCAAACGTGGCACCAATGGAATGTACCATAACACTTTCTTTGACACTCCATTCTTGTTGCCTTTTCGCTCCTTTCCTTTCTTCCACCTTGCTTGTTGACAAACTGGACAATAATTTTCGTCCTCATACTCATTCCTATAGAGAACACAATCATTTTCACAAGCA
>CAMOHE010037066.1:0-22338 GCA_946598075.1 Artocarpus hirsutus
TAATATTTAATTTAGAATTGTTTTGAAAATAGTTTTATTTAAATTGTGAAATGTCTTTAAAGTAATAGTTGCTAAACTATTATCTTTATGTTTAAAAAGAAAAGGTCAAGGATATTACTATAGTTATGCTTCAAGAAATAAATGTTATGAGTTATGTAAATGATCATGGTTTATAAATTATAATTAAGTTAAAACGTAATGATTATTATTACGTTATTATCATGTTTAAGAAATTATGTATTTTGTTAAGTTACGAAATTAAGTTTTAAAGAAATGATTATTACATCTTTTAAAGCTGTATGTTGAGAATTCATTCTCTGTAAGAAATCATTGTTACTAAGTTTGGGAAATTATTATTATTCCCTCTAAGGTTTCATGTCAAGGATTCCGCAACAAGAATCCATTTAAAAAAAAAATCTATCCTGAAATTTTGTACCTTATTAATAAGTATGTTAAAGCTACGACCAAGTTAAGTTAAGTGACGGCCACGTAGTGAGGGTCGTCACACTTTTTGCCCATTTTGAGATTTTTAGAAAGAGATTTTAGACATAGAATTTCCCTTAATATAATTTGGGAAAATTCTAGAAACAAAAAGACTCTTTGAAAAATATCTTTCAAGTGAGTTAAATCTTCTTGAAATAAAAGCCTTTAATTGTTTGGGAAATTTAAGGGTCCGTTTGGTAAATGGATTCGAATTGCTTTGATTTGAACTATTTTGATTTGAGTTGTGTGATATGAATTATTTAAATTGATGTTTGGTGTACATTTAAAGTATTAATCTAAATATGAAATAAAATTAAAATTTTTGTTTGGATAGATAATGGAAAATTTTTTTGATTAATTAAAAATTTAACAAAGTCTTAATGTTGATAATATTAAAAAATATGCAATTTAGATCTTAATTAATTCCTTTTTTTATTAGAAACCTAATAAAACAAAAATCATCTCAATCGAATATTAAAAGAAGAAGTTATTTTTTCCATAGATATAAGAGAAAAAAGTATGATTTTATTGTAGTAAACTGATTCGAATCCAAAAAGTTTAAGGGGAGAACTCTAAAAAATTGTATTTAAAGGATTCGTTTGATTTAAAATTTGAAGAAGCAAACATCCATCTGAATTATTTTTTAGATTAAAAGTTCAAAGAGTTAGCTCAATATAAGGGAACATTTGAAACCTAAATCTTTTAATTAACACGTGAAAAGCTTGGCATCTAACCATGAAAATCATGACGTGACTTCTACTGCCAGAAACGCATGACGCCTTTACTGAGTTGTAGGATCAGTGCCTAAATTCTTTGTTGGGTGGGCCGAATTCCCAGCAGAAATCAAAGA
Source organism: Artocarpus hirsutus (assembly GCA_946598075.1). NCBI lineage: Eukaryota > Viridiplantae > Streptophyta > Magnoliopsida > Rosales > Moraceae > Artocarpus > Artocarpus hirsutus. The sequence continues at coordinate 1,334 of CAMOHE010037066.1, forward strand.
AAAAGTGATTGTATCTACCAATAGATTTCAAAGGTCGGTACTCTAGTCTTTTAAACGAAAAACAAATTATAATTAAACTTTGAATATAATCAAGTAACATGTGAAATACATGTAAGCAACTTGATCAAGCAGCCTTTCAGGAATTCAAAAACAAAAAAAAAAAAAAACTTTATCAAGACATTCCATTCCTAATTTGTCTTTTAAAAGGGCAAATTCAAACCCACGCTCTCCTCGCTAATTAAAGAATGCAATTGTCAAAAGTCGGACAACAAAATGCCAACTTTGATACCATAATGCTATTAGGATATTTATTTTTTATACTTTTCTTATTAGATTTATTTAAATAAAAATATATTTTATTTTTCTTTATCTTATCAAATATATACTTTTAGATAAGACTTAATATGCATATATATACATTACCTTAATCAATAATAATTAATGCTAACATTAAAAATGACCAAATTATCCTCAAGTAAAAGAGGAAAAGAAACTGAAAGTTTCAAAAATAACAAGAGAACAAAAAAAAAAAAAAAACCATGCAAAAGACATATTTTAGATCAAAACTCTTACTTTAAAGGTTTCTTTAAGTTTTCTTATTTTTTATTTGAGCATATTTTGGGTATTTTTTAGTTAAAATTAAGAATTTACAGTAAAAATGTATATATTTATATATTAAATTTAATACGAAGGTATATATTTGATGAGATCAAAAACCAAAGATATAACATATAAATAAACCTTTTTAACATATGATATATGGAAAAAGGTAAATAACTCTATCTATTTATTATATTTTGTTTAAGCTAATAGGAGTTACCAGTTTAGGATAGGTGGCCTAGAGATATGCTAGGTTTGTGTTAGTCGTTCAGAACCAAAAAAAAAAGAAAAAAAGGTTTGTGTTAGTCGTCCTCTTTATGTCGCTATATAAAAGAAGCTAATAGCCGAGCAAGAGTTGCACCAACTTTGATCTTTATTTTTTTAACATGTTCATTCGAGAAAAGAAAATGATAAATGGAAAACTTTCAAGGTGTTCACTTAGCATTTTTTCTTATAGTTGGGGTAGAGAATTCAAGCACTAGCCCACAGCATTGGAGATAATATTGTAGATTTACCATTGAACTATACTTGTCACTATTTTTGACTTAACAACATTACGCTTGTATAAATTATTTAAACAAAAAAAAATTGTTAGCAAATATGCTTGCCTTTTTTGTGTGGGAACTTTAAACAAGTACTACAATCACAACTCTTGAATTAATATTTTCCATGAAAAAAATCTTCTAGAAAAGGCCATATCCATAAATCGGAATATCAAAAATACTTTTGACAGTATCAAGCCATGTTATGAGCAGAAGCCCACCAGGAATTTCTGTATATGTTGTAATCTATTGTGTACTTCTGATGACCTTCCTTAACGCTGAAGGTAATCCACTATGGAACTAAATATATTCAGCCATGATACTGAAAATTCCAATTGCCATCATGTTACTAGTGGTAGTCTACCAGAATACTCAACAAAAAAAAAAGAAAAAAAATCATGGCGTAAACACCAAACAATCTACTGAACGTGCTAATTCAAGAATTAGAGATCTCTGAATGTTTCTAATAATAGAGAAAATTCTTAATTAGTTTTAAATTTGTAAATATTATGAGTTAAGGTTTGAATTTCCTTTATAGTCAACTAGTTAGTCTCGTGTTATCTAGTTTCTTGTTTTTGAAGATTTGATTTGTTAACATACTTTATACTTAATTTAGGATAACTTTTATAAACTCTATTTGTATATAATTGATTCAATGGAAAAGGTATGCTATAATTTTCAAAACTTGTTTTCTCTTTTATGGTTTTTATGGTTGTAGAGTGGTACCCTTTTGGGACTATCTGTCCTTCTCATTTATTTTCTTGATTAAAACCCTACTTCTTCTGAAAACACCACAGCCGCCGCCAACATGTCACCAATGTCAACCATAATCATGGAAGCCCACAACAATTAATTTACAATCCCGAATGCACAAGAGCCACAAAACCTCTCAAGGTCATGAATATTTTCGGACAAACTCTGTCAAACTCACCTCCACTAATTTTTTTTCATGGAAACTTCAGCTTGAAGCAATTCTCATCTATTATGATCTTCCAAAATTTACTGACAGTTCTCGTCCTTCTTCTCCAGCCAAACAATGTTGCTACACCCAATCCAGAATACCAAATTTGGCTTCATAAAGAAAAATTATTTTTTGGGCTCTAGTTGGTTTGCTTTCACCATGTATTATTCCACTCATCACCCAAGACAAAACCCTCGTTGATGCATGGACTATTCTTGCCAACATCTATGCCTGGCCCTCTCGCGGTCATGATGAGCAAATTAAGGAGAAAAGTAAACATGCTACCAAAGGGTCTTGGACAATTTCAGAATATATGCAATTCATAAATGTCGTGCAGATGATCTTGCAGTTTTCGGAAAGCCCATGGATAATGAAGCTCTTATGGAGAAAATTCTTGTCATACTTGATGATGATTATAAATCCATTGTTGATGTGAAACATTGATATCTTTTGATGAACGCCAGGAAACATTGATCAATAAGGAACTCTTGCTATGCATTACACAGCCAGATTCCTCACCACTGCTGGCTTCCACAAATCAGCTGAATAACCGCCAGAATTCATGCCTACCTCCTAACAATACTCGGCCCCTGTGGGCTGGCCCCAACTCCAGCCTTCCAAATGTAGGGTTTTTCTCCCGTGGCAATCATCCTCTGTCTCGATCATATCTTGGTAAATATCAAGTTTGTTGGGTTCAAAGCCACATAATCCAACAGTATTCTCTCTTTCACATGCAGCCATCGGCGCCAGCCTCGACTCTGGCTTCACGTCCTCCACAACAACTTGGTTCCTTTTTCTAGTAAGTTTCCTTGTGTGCCGTACAAAACTCAGAGGTCAAGTCTATAAAAGGAGACTCTTCTGTTCAAAAGTTGCAAAGCAAGCCTAGTCCTTCTCGTTTACACTAGTTTTTCTCCATTTGCTTATGGCCTCCAAAACCCACATTCCATTTCTCTTGTCCACCATTCTTTTCCTTCTCTAACTCCACTTTCCGCTGCGGAGAGCATGTTAAATCAATGGGATGAACCACAACCAAGAACAGAAAAATAAACATGCAGAGCAAAAAAACAAAGACACCAAGATTTTACGGAGGTTCGAGCAAGAAAGTCTTACGTCCTCATTAAGCTACCTCACAAGAAGCTTGATTCCACTAAATCAGGTTTGAGTACACCCTCAAGCCTCACCACTGATTATAGAGAATATCCTCAATTAATAGAAACAAACCCTAGAAAGCTACCTCTCATGTTTCTCATGGAAAATACCTAGTGAGAGAACAATCCTCACAGCCTCTCAGATTTCCCAAATCCTAAAACACAAGATTAACCTCTAACTTTTCTACTTTCTCTCTCTACAAATCTGTTTCTTTTTAGAATTCTCTCTCTCTCTGCAACTAAAAGAACTCAGAACAGCCGAAGAATGATTTCTCTCACACGTAACCCAACATAACATATACACACACACACACACACAAGACTCACTTAAATCTAAGGGACTAAATAAAAACATATCCTCCACGTGTATGGCTCAGGTCACGCATATGATAACGCTCTAAAATGCTGTCGTTCTAGGCTTGATAAAATGCTCTCCTCTGTGTCATTGTTTTGTGGGAATTACACCAACAAACTCTACCTTAATTCCATCGAAGACGACAAGAAAAGATTTATCTTCAAGTGTGGGTCATTGCTCATTTGTGAGTCTTCATGTTTCTCCTATTCCAAGCAGGTCTAGACATTTCTGAAATTTGTTGATAGGAAACACCTTGGTGGCTATATCTGCAGGATTATCTGCTGTGTTTATCTTCTTCAATGAAACCATTTGTTCTTCAACTTTCTCTCCAATAAAGTGATGCCTGACATCTATATGTTTAGTCTTTTCATGATAAACTAGATTCTTACATAGATGGATTGTTGACTGACTATCAGAGAATATTGTTGCTGTCCTTTTCAATACATTCAACTCTTTTTATAATCCTTGCAACGAGATAGCCTCCTTGAAACCTTCAACTCCAGCTATATATTCAGCCTTTGTACTTGACAAAGCTATAATAGGCTGCAACTATGATTTCCAACTGACACAATCCCCAGCTACTGTCATCACATACACAGAAGTTGATCTTCTCTTATCTCTATCACCTACAAAGTTAGAGTCTACAAAACCATCTAGAGTAATAATGTTAGAATTAACCTTATAAACTAAACCATAGTTCAAAGTACCATTAACATATTTTAATAACCACTTTATTGCAGACTAGTGTTCTTCACTAGGGTTAGACATATACTTACTCAAGACACTAACTGCATAAGCCAAGTCTGGCCTAGTGCAGACCATAGCATACATTAAGGACCCTACAGCACTAGAGTAAGGAATTTTAGACATCTTTAACCTAACTTCTTTAGTCACAGGTGATTGTGCATAGGATAAAATAAAATGCCCTACCAATGAAACCTTTATAGGCTTAGCCTATTCCATAACAAATTTTTGAAGCACCTTTCGCAGATATTGCTCTTGTGACAAACAAAGCACTTTATCTTTCCTATTTCTCTTAATATCCATGCCTAAAATCCTTCTAGCAGCCTCTAGATCCTTCATTTCAAATTCTGCACGAAGTATTTTCTTAACCTCTTTTATCACACCTGCATCCTTGCTTGTTAGTAACATATCATCTACATACAACAATACGTAAACTACCTTTTCAGTGTTAGAATATATATAATATAGACATGAATCATATTCAATTCTTTTAAATCCCAAGCTAATAACATATTGATCAAATCTTTTATACCACTAACGTGGTGACTATTTCAGGCCTTACAAAGATTTCTTTAAAATGCATACTTTGTTCTCAACGCCTTTAACTTCAAAACCTAGGGGTTGATTCATATATATTGTTTCATTTAGGTCACTATGGAAAAAAGCACTTTTTACATTCATTTGTTCAAGTTCCCAATCAAATTGAACAACCAAAGCTAGAATAGTCCTAATGTTTTTATACTTAATCACAGGTGAGAAAATTTTTGCAAAATCAATACCTTTAATTTAAGTAAAACCTTTAGCTACTAATTTAGCTTTATATCTAATAGGTTCACTAGACACATACCCTTCTTTAACTTTATAAATCCATTTACAATCTATAGGTTTCTGTTTCTTATGATTATTGACCAAAATCCACGTTTTATTTTTCATGAGAGAGTCCATTTCTTCTTTCATAGCATTTTGCCACTGTTTTGCATCATCACAAGTTACTGCTTCCTCATAATTTTAGGTTCTATGTTTTTCAACTTCTAGAACAAAACTTAAAGCATATGCTATTAAATTACCACCCTCATACCTACTAGGCGGTCTGATTTCTCTTCTTTTTCAATCCTTAACAAGTACATAGTCACTCAAATCATGCTTAGTTGCAGGTTATGGTTAGGTCCAATTTCTGTCTCAGTAATTTGACCTAAAGTATCATCAGGTAGGACTTCATGTTCTTGTTGTTTGCTGTTTTTGGAGAGGTCATTTCCTCCACCTTAAGCTGTATTTCATGAGTGGATTTAGCTCCTTCACCTACATCAAAAGGAGCAACAGCAGAACCATTTTATCCCTTTAAGTAAGGCATATAATTTTCATTAAAGATCACATCCTTACTTATTACAATTTTAAACTTAGCACATTCTCTTACACAGAGTCTATAACCTTTAACACCCTTGGGATACCCAAGGAAAATACACATTATTGACCTAGGTTTTAACTTTCCTTCCTTTTGATGTACATAGGCAGCACAACCATATACCCTAAGATGACTTAGGTTAAGAGGTTTTCCATTCTATAATTCTTCAGGGGTCCTTAGACCTATTGGTTTATAGGGAGACCTATTTATTAGATAACATGTTGTACTCATTGCTTCTCCCCAAAATGCTTATTTAACCCAGAACTAAATAACATGCACCTAACTCTCTCCATTAAGGTCCTATTCATTCATTTAACTATTCTGTTTTGTTAAGGTGTTTTTTTCATGGTTCTGTCTCAAAATAACCTTTCTTAGTACAAAACCGAGTGAACAGTTCATGGCAAAATTCCATGCCATTATCTGTTCTAAGAGCTTTTAACTTTCTACAAGTTTGATTTTCTACTGACACTTTCCATAGTTTAAACTTTTCAAACCACTCATACTTGGTTTTTAACAAGAATAACCAAACTTTCCTAGAGTAGTCATCTATAATAGCAAGAAAGTACCTATGTCCTCCATAGGTCAGGATGGTCTCTGGACCCCTATAGATCTACATGAACATAGTCCAGTGGGCCTTTAGCTCTAAATGTTGAGGTTGAAAAACTCAATCTGTGGTTCTTCCCTAGAATACACTGCTCACAAAACTTTAGAGACCCAATCTTTTTGTCTCCAAGCAACACTTGCTTGCTAAGTTCTTGCAAGCCTCTTTCACTGATGTCGCCCAGTCTCTTATGCCAGATGTCGCTTTCACGCCTTTGTTGCTATAGTTGCTATAGAACCAGTCATAGTATGGCTTTGTAGTACATAAAGCCCATGCTGTTTAATTCCTTTCATCACCATTAAAGAGCCCCTGAGTACATTGAGAGCTCCACGTTTAGCCTTGTAATAATACCCTTTTTCCATCAAGAGTTCCTAAAGAGATCAAGTTTCTCCTTTGGTTAGGGATGTGTCTGACATTCTTTAAATGTGAGTTGTTCCATCCTGCAGTTTTAAACATATAGAACCAATTCCTACCACATAGCAGGAGTGATCATTTCCCATGAGGACTTTTCCACCATCCAGAGGTTTATAATTCAAGAACTAGCTTTTCTTGGGGCACATATGAAAGGTGTACCCTGAGTCTAATACCCATTCATCCTCTTGTTTCTTGGTTCCTACAATGAGCATTTTTGAGCTCTCATGTCCATCAACCTGATTTGCCACTATAGCCTCCTCTTCTATATTCTTCTTTTTAGCCAACTTTTTTCTTCCACTCCTTACAAAACCTTTTAATATGACATACTTTGTTGCAGTAGTAACACTTTCTCTGATCAGTTTTGGATTTAGACCTTGACGCAGCTCTAAACTTAACCTTACTTTGATCTCTCTTCTGAGTACGCCCTCTAGTGAAGAACCCTGCATCATTCTAAGTGTCTTTCCTTTGAGCCAGCTCATTTTTTAATTCTAGCTCTCTAGACCTTAAGGCAAAAAGAACATCTTCAAGAGATAAAGTATCCCTTCCATGTTTTATAACATTTTTCACATCCTTATGCGTATCTGGGAGAGATATCAGCAAGATTATTGCCTGATTTTCTTCCTCAACCTTTTCCCCAATGTTTTCTAAATCTATAACAATCTTTTTGAAATCATCAAGATTTTGTTCAAGACTTTTGTTGGCATCCATCTTGAACCTAAACAGACTTTCTTTCAGATAAATTTTATTGGTTAAGGATTTGTCATGAACAAAGACTCCAGTTTAAGCCATACCTTAGTGGCTGTATCTTCCTCATTTATTTTCCTCAGAACATTGTCAGCCAAGTAAAGAATAATGGTTGAATAGGAAATTTTCTATATTTCTGCCTTCTCCTCATTGGAGCCCGAGACTTCCCTTAAGCCTCTTAAGGCCTTCGCGACCTTTTGTTGAACCAAGATCACCCTTAGCTTCTTTCTCCACAGTCCAAAATCTCCAGTGCCATCGAACTTTTCAAGCTCGAACTTTGCTGTTCCCATGATAGTTCTCTTCAAAGAAAAAGAGAGATTTTCTTCAAAAACCATGGATCTTTGTCTAAAATTTCAAGAAATCACCTACCTCTGGTTTCGCTTTGATACCACTGTTGGATCAATGGGATGAACCACAACCAAGAATAGAAAAATAAACATGCTGAGTAGAAAAACAAAGACACCAAGATTTTACTGAGGTTCGAACAAGAAAGTCCTACGTCCTCGTTGAGCTACCTCACAAGAAGCCTGATTCCACTAAATCAGATTTGAGTACACCCTCAAGCCTCACCACTTATTATAGAAAATATCCCCAATTAATAGAAACAAACTCTAGAAAGCTACCTCTCGTGTTTCTCATGGAAAATACCCGGTGAGAGAACAATCCTCACAGCCCTCTTAGATTTCCCAAATCTTAAAACACAAGAACCTCTAACTTTTCTACTTTCTCACTTTACAAATCTGTTTCTTCTCAGAAGTCTCTCTCTCTCTACAACTGAAAGAACTTAGAATAGCTGAAGAATGATATTCTCTCACACGTAACCCTGAACTCAACATAACATATATATATATATATATATATACAAGACTCAGTTGAATCTAAGGGACTAAATAAAAACATATCCTCCACGTGAACGGCTCAGGTCACGCATATGGACACGCTCTAAAATGCTGTCATTCTAGGCTTGATAAAATGCTGTCCTCTGCATCGTCGTTTTGTGGGAATTACACCAATAGAGCGATGTTGTTAAAGTAGTTTATTGGTACAATGGCACTTCCCTTTGTGTCTAAAAAATAGACTCAACTTTATTTGCTCACATATTCTGTGCCTTTGTAGATCTTGATCCCCAAACAAACCAACTCACCATTCACCCATCTAACGTGGCCACATATTCTGCCTTCACAACAACTGTCCAACTCAAAAACCCTTCTGTCAAAACCCTTCTAACCGTCGGAGGAGCAGCAGCCGAAAGAAAGGCATTTGCTTCCATGGCAAGTGACCCCGTCAGCCTCAAAACATTCATCAATTCCTCCATAGCCATTGCCCGGTCTTACAATTTCACGGCCTAGACCTCGACTGGGAATTCCCCTCCTCCGCCACCGACATGGCCAACTTTGGCAATCTCCTCACCGAGTGGCGAGCAGCCATTGAGGAAGAGCCTCAAGCCATAGGCAAGACTTTCTAACGTCAGCCATCTACTATTCCTCCAGTTACTGATCCTTCAGTTATCCGATCAGTTCCATATCAAACGGTTTGGACTGGATCAATGTCATGGCTTACAAGCTTATTCCTCTAGTTTTGTCACCAAATTTGACTCAGCCACCATCTCCTCTGTACAACCTAACGAGCAAAATCAACGGTGATTCGGGGATCACAGCATGGATTCAGGCTGGATTGCCTGCTGAGAAAATTCTGTTTGGAGTTCCTTACTATGGGCTTGCTTGGAGCCTGGTAGACATCGACAATCATGGAGTCTTTGCACCCGCCAATGGAACTCCTGTGGCAATTACTAGTGGGGCATTGGGTTACGTTCAAATCAGGAAAATTATTAAGAAGAGTGGTGCAAAAACTGTGTTTAATTCGACTATCGTGACAGACTGTTGCTACTTTCCAAATGTATGGATTGGTTATGATGATAAAAACTGGGTTCTTTCTCGAACAGATAAAGGTCAGTCTTTTGTAAATTGCATAAAAATGTATCACCCTGCATTCGTTTTGCAACAAGAAAATTGGGCACTGATTGAAACACTATTAATGCTGAACTTGTGCATTGTGTATTGCACTAACATAATGCTATTATATATGTCACATTCGCAAAAGTACAAGTAAATACTTTATTTATTGACATCTTCTGTGTTGCAGCTTCGCGTGCATGGAACAAAAAATGGACAAGAAGGAAAAACAACTGAAAATTTGTAAATGTGTTCTGCCATTCGGAACCAAACCTGATTTTTATCTTTATCTTTCTGAAAATAATATTTGTATATCTCATTTACATCTTGTTATTTTAATTATATCTAATTTTATGTATTTAATTTTCTGTAATCCATCCTTTGTGTTGACGATAATCTCTCTGAACTTTATTGACGAGATTGATCTCTATGAATGCTTGATTTTCACCATATATCTCCCTCGTCTTAGTTGTCTTCTTTTTTTTTTTTTTTAAGTATAATTGTCTTGTCTACCAGACAACTACATGAATATATTTATGTATTTGGAAAAGAATATTTACTACAAGAATATATTTTCCCCAACAAAATATTCGCCCATAAAATTTAAGGGTTATTTACCTTACATTGGAAAAAGATCTTAAACTAAATTTGACGGTTCTATAAGTTCTTTTGACATAGTTGACGGGTCTAGGACTTCTATAAGAACTTATTGGAATGTCAAAGACATAATTGAGAGAAACAATCATTGCCGTTTGTTAGTGGGAAAAGGCTAGTGCACGTATCGCTAATGAGTAGTAAAGAATTGAATAGGAGTATTGTCTATGAGAATTATGCTTGATTAGTTAAGTCTAAAATTATATGAAAACAATCTAAAATAAAATTTAAGAACAAAAATTAAATCTAAAATAAAGCAATTAATTAACTGAGAAGAGAATTTGAACAAAATAAACAACTAGGATAATTCAAATGAGGAAAATAATAGAGCATTAGATTTCACCATAATTATTCTAATTTAATTCCTTTCTACCATGTTATTAAAATTTACTACTCATGTTAACAATTTAAAAAGCCCATTTTCTTTTGATATTATGTCCTAACCAATATAAAAAATACCCCCACACATTGATCCACTATATCTATATATGAATTGAAATATGCAAATGTTCGTTAAGATCAATGGTAATTCATAGTCAAAATACACAAATTAAGTTAACACATCTTTGTGAACCTCTTAATTCATGACATTCATTAGAAAAGCAACAAATCATAAATCACCTCTCTGTCTCAAAATGATTCCGAAATCAATTAACAATTGGCCAAATATTCAAAGCATTAAGTATAATAATAAACATTCAACATCGTATAATAATCTTTGACTAACAAAAATAAATAGAAGGCTACATCTTAGCTCTAGCACCAAGACACTAATCCTTAAAAGAAAATAAAATTAAAAATAAAATGGATAACACCAATACTTAAGTATTCTTAGAATACACAAAAGTTTTGAAAATAAAAATGAAGACAAAATCACTAAAATAGAGATATCACAAGCTCCAAAATCTTCTTCCCAATCTTTTTCTACCTCCTCTTTATAGCTCCAATATGCTATCTTTAATGGTGTTTCATTAAAGGAAAAGTCTAACTAAAACTAAAATCAACTCCTACGAATAAAATCCAACCTATTCTAGCATATATATTCCTTTTCTTTTACATTTTCTCCTCCGTGTTGGCTTCCCTTCAACTCTCAGCCCCAAAAATGGGGTTTAATAACACCTTCAGTCTCTGTTGTTCGTTTATGATGACGGCTGGTGCCTCTATTTTTTTTTTTTTTTTTTTAATAAAACACGAGCATTTTGGAGCTATAAAGAGAGCATTAGCCAGCACAAAGCCCAAATAGGGCTATCTAATGCGTGTCACCAGTCGGTGTGAGAAGACTGGGAGCTGGGCTTGGCCACGAGGTGCTGTATGGCTGGCTGAAGCGAAGGGTGCACAGAAGGATCAATGGAGTGTGTCGCACCGGAGCCTATGCCTGATGCAGTGCGCTAACACGGGCTGATGCATGATCTTCTTTCTTGTTTTGCTTGAACTACATGCACGTGTTGGATGCCTCAAAGACGGATTAGACGACTATGATCGCAAGTGACTGAGTGTTCCCCGTCTGCGCGTGGTTAACTCCTAGGTGCCGTTGGAGCGCTGATTCAAATTAATTTATTTTCATCTTTTTGTCCCTAAGTTAACTCTAGATTGCCAAAATCCTTTTTTGCCTAATTTGCCAATAAAAATGAAAAATATAAATAATAAGAAGGGAAACTAAAATAATTAAAATTCAACAAAATTAAATTAAATTAAATTAAATCAAATCAAATAAGAATAAAAAATATTAAAAATAAAACAAAATAAATTAAAATAAAATAAAATACCTAGAACATAGCAAATATATATATACATATATGAAATTAAGTGCAGAATAACTCAATTTTTGTAGAGTTATCATAGTCCCAAACTTTATATTTTGCTAGTCCTTGAGAATAAACAAGAAAAGAAAGAAAAATAAATTTGAACTAGAGACAAGTTTTGCTAAAGTGGTGATCTCCAATGAATTCTTCAAACATTGACTGGCATTATTTAGAAAGAAACACAAAGAGTGACCAAGGATTGTGACTAAGCCTAAAATATATCCTATTTTCAATTGAATTCTCCAAGTGTATGTAGCTTTTTCTTTTTTTCTTTTTTTGGTTGTATGTATGCAAAACTGGAATCTGCAATCTCAAAGAAATAAACAAACCCTATAGATTTGCTTTTCATAGCTCTCTTTACTAATGTAGACCGACAAAACACTTAGGATCATTAGGACTTCATTAAGCTTGTAATGTAAGGCTAGGGTGAGAATAAAATATGGGAAATTTTGTAGCTCAAATCACACCTTAAGCTCATTAACCAATCTAGGATCTTTATAAAGCACTATTTCTTATTCAAGTAACTCCCTCAAATTTTGTTTCACTTTGTTTTATCATCTATTTTATTCTTTTTTCTTTTTTCTTTTCTTCTTCTTCTTCTTCTTCTTTCTTTTTTCTTTTTATTTGTTTGTTTATTTGTTTGTTTTTTTTTGCTACTACACCCCCAAGTTTGTTTCTTTCTTTCTTATTATAAACCAAGGGCATAGTACCTTTACTTTTTTCTTTTTTCTTTTTTTGTTTTTTCTTCTTTTTTTCTTCAAACATAAAGACAAAATAGAAAAATATGTGGCTTGCAAAGAAAATGAAAAATTAAGCTCAAAAGCACACACTAAGGATAAGAATATGTAAAGATTAGTCCAAAAGACTCAAACGTTCTATAGATGGCCCAAGTCATTTCCTTAATGAAGTAAAGTCTAGGTTTTTATTTCAAGAGAAAATCAAACAAATTTTAGGACTTGGGAGACTGAGAATATCACTTATTCACACAAACATACATTAAGAACTTTGGTTTGACTATAAAAATTCTATCAAAAACCCCAATGATAAGCTTGTAGGGAAAGAGAGAGAAGAAAAGTTCTTCAATCCTATTCCTACTTTGTTCATGTGTTGAGATTAATGGGAGATTAAAAGTTAGTTGTGTGATTATTAAAAACCCTAATACCCTTAACATTCAAATGTCCTTTTGGTGCCAAGGACTAGGCGATGAAGATTGTGGTTTCATATAGAGAACATTTTTCATAAATGATCTTTGACTTAATTACTTCAACAAGATAATCATAAATTGTAAATATATTTATTAAGTATTAAACTAATATATTCTATAAGATTGTTCTACAAAGGCTCTATGAAAAATTTTGTTAGCATATTATCTCTAAAATAATTTTAAAAAAACAAACATTCTCGTCATTGATTTGGGATCAAATCATTAAAGAAAACATAAAGCCTCTATTTATTTAGAACCTTTTTTTCTATTTTTATAAAGCAAAAGCAAACAATAAAAATAAAGTTTAGTCTTTCCCTCCATACTTATCAAATACATTATCCTCACTTTCTAAGCAATTTAAGAAAGTACAGAAGAGTTTAAGGAAACTCTCCTCGTTGGTGCTTAGGCTTAGTGGCTTGATGTCCTTGAAGTCTATTAGGTGCCTCCCATAGCTCCCACTTTATTTGGCTCTACCACTTATACCTATAAAAGAAAGAGAGCAAAACAAAGAAAAAGTTACTTAAACTTAAAGCCAAAATTCAAAATCAAAGAAAATAAAGAATAGATAGTGAGCTTGTGATGTCTCATAAGAAATGCTTAATTTTAAATCATCAGCTTGACTTTTGAAAAAATGCTCACCAAAGAGTGGTTTTTGCTTATACTATATGTCATACAATATCATATTTGAGTCTTGTTTTAGGATGCCCTCAAGCTTTGGAAAGATGTGGAAATATTCTGCATGTGACACCATCACGATGGGTTTGAATGATGAGCTTGGTAGAAGAACTTCAATCTAGGCTCAAGCTTGTAGAATATGTAGTATGGTGATGGTGGTGATGTTGGCCAAAAAAGGTCAATTAGTGGTGTAAACATAAGAATTCTAATGGAAGTTCCACCCAATATGCATAAGAATCATCATCAAACTACACCATATTGTTCACCATATGAGTGGCTCCTTAAAACATCGCCACTTGCTCCTCACTTGATGTAGGCACTTTCAGGAGACAATCTTGCATATTGGCAATTCATAGTAGGAGCAGATGCTCTCAATTCTTCAAAGTGTTCCCCTCTTATTGCTGAATGCCTCATGTTTTCTAAGATTCCTTTGTCATTTCTTTTATACTCTCAGGACTTTAAAAATAAGGCTTCTAGGTAGCTTCCCATCTCTTAAGGTTGGGTGTCACATATGGCTATATAAATTTTGAATTGTCCTCCCAACCTTGATTGTTCCATGTACAATTTTAATTCTAATAACTGAACTCAGCAATGTCTTCCAACAAGTAGTGGGCTTCATTAACGAATTAAGAAATTTTACCAGCTACTTCGACAGATATCATTAGTACCGACATCACTAGTGGGAAAAAAATAAAATATTTACATATAAATATAAAATTTTACTGACGACTTCGATAGACCACCAATAGTCAAAAAATATAGATTTATATGTAAATCTAAAAGTTGTATGGCGAGCTCACCAATGGTCGAAAAATATAATATTTATATAAAAATGTCATATATTTATGTAAATACAAAAATTTACCAGAGACATTATCTGTAGTTGAAAAATACAATATTTACATGTAAATACTATATTTTCATATAAATACAAAAATTTTATGATGACGTTATTGGATCATCAGCGATTGAAAAATACAGCATTTATATATAAATATTGTATTTATGTACTAACGTAAAATTTATTATCGACAATGTTGCCAGACATCCCTAACATCAATGATGTTGCCGTCGATCAAGAAAACACGTCTAAACCAATAAATATATATATATATATATATATATATATATATATACAAAAAAACTAGAAACATTTATTTTTTTGATCGGGAAAAAAATCTTTGTTTTTAATTAAAAAACCCTAAACTTTTCTATTTTTTAGATCTTTTTTCTCTCTCTCTCTCCTACTGCTCTTCCACAGATCAACTTTATTTTAGGTGACAGAATAAGATCTAGCCAGAGAAAAGCACGATGATTGCCTCATCAACGGAAGAAGATCTGGCCAGAAGAGATTGCGAAATGAAACATCAAAGTCGCCGCCATGAGTGAAGCTTTATCTTTACCGTGAGCATAGACAATTCTCGCTGTGAATTGGATCAAAGAAGTCAACATCAAATTCACTGTCACAGTCTACGACAATGGATCTCCTCAGATCGCCAACGTGGAGTTTCTCCATAGGCCTGAGCCAGATGATTGTTGTCGACAGCAACAAATCTCTTTAAGAAGCCGACTCTGCAGATCTTTACTCCAATTCGTCATCATCAGATTAGAACTCTATCGTCACAGTACAACTCCAATGTGTCTTGGTGTCAAAGTTAAATTAACCTCATTTTAAACTAGATTGAGAAGTGTACCGTTTTTTGCACGCCATGCATGATAGTTGGTACACTATTTCTTCTTGTGTCCCGTGCCTCCATAGAAGAAATAGGCAAATTCATCACCTTATCCCTTTTGTTGTTTCTTCTGTGGTGCCGCATCAGAAGCTTCCTTACCTTTCTTCCTTTTCTTTTTCTTGTCCTTAGAGGTTGTAGCCAAATAAGCACTTTCTATGTTCTCTTGCTTTAGCCTTTCCTCTTCTTGCACACAATATAAGATGAGCTCATCAAGTGACCATTTGTCCTTTTGACAGTTGTAGCTCACCTTAAATTGATTGAACTGTGCAAAAAGAGATATCAAAACTAAATGCACGAGTAAGTTCTCAGACAGTCTAACTTAAGTGCCTTTAGTTTCGAAGCAAGATGAGACATCTCCATGATGTACTCCCTTATGTTCTCTTTTCCTATATACCTCATTGAAATAAGGTTTGCCAAAAGCATACTTGTTTAAGCCTTTTCGTTCTCAGGAAACCTTTGGCTGTAGTAACCTTTTCGGACATAGTGCCCTTGAAAGTTTCCAGAATAGCACACTTCATGATCATAAGACTTATGCGATTCGAACAGTCCCACATTTCCATGTCGCTCTTATCATTAGAGGAACTGTTATCCATAAGGTCAAGAGACCATTTAACCCTCAACGCAACGTCTAGATCCATGACATCAAGAACAATCACAATGTTATCTTGCCATGCCTTGAAGTTTGTGCCATTAGGCATGGGAATCGAATTGATGCTAGCAAAAATATTAGAAGCAGAACTTGTACTCGAACAGAGAACAAAACAATAAAACAAGAAGCTCACATAAGTTTCATATCATACTTAAATAAATTCAAATAATGGTAGGGCCCATCACAAGATACTTAGCACAATATTAATATTTAGTCTTTGTACAGAAATATTAACTTGTAAGTGTTACTCTTGGTGTAGTAATCAAACACTGATAATAAGAATATGTTAAACAATAAATCTTCCTTTGAGCCGATTTATTGTTCACATGTAAAGAACCAAATAATTATCATGTATTTATTACCATAGGTGTACATGTAATTCTATCAAATATTAGCCTCCCTTTGGGCCGCTCAATATTTACATAAGTTTTATAAACACAACCGTTTATATTCTAAAACAAATTAATTTCCACAAGAGAGGCCACTTTGGTGACCCCTTACTTCAATTAATTCATTTCAAAATACATATAAAATACCAATATTTGAATTTAATATTGCACCAAAAAAAGACCAAAATTAAAAAATAAAAAAAATTTGGTCAAAGTCAAAGCAATGGTCAATGATCAAAGTCATACAATAAAGTCAAACCAGGTCGGGTAACTCTTTACCCAAACTCAATTACCCAAACCCAATGACCCATTATTTGACCCAACATTTAAAACCAACCCAAAAATTTGACCTAGACCTAATTTGCTTTAATATACTTGATGGGTTTGACAAACCTTAGACCCAACTGAAATAAACTTAAGTTGATAAACCAGATACCAAAACGGTTTTGCAATTTTTTTTCTGAGTCAATACAGCTTCTCTAAGAGAAAGTTTTCTCACTTTTCTAGTGATAGGATGCCAGAAAAAGATACGTACCGTATGATTCAGGGACCATAACCTTTTTATAAATTATTCCTTAATTTGTCTTATTTCTATTTTGGTCCATCATAAAAATAAAAATTAGACTTAAGGTCTCTACATATAATTTTGTCCTCACACTTTATGAGATGCTTTAAAACCCAAAACTTTACACTTTATTATATCACTTTAATTAGGCTAATCTTATCTAATAGCATTAATACATATTTATTTAATATATTAGCCTATACTTTATTGGAATTGATTCCAACAATAAGTACATTTTTTTAGAGTCCATACTGTACCAAAACAAATAAATAAATTCCCTTACACAACATTTTCTATACCAAGAATTTGGACCCCTTTCTTTTCATTATTTCTGTTGGTAATGGAAGCTACATATCACATTGTATCAAACCCAGTTCCCCATATTAGTTGAAGTTCCAAAAAGCAAACTAATGCTCTCTTTACAGAAGAAATTTAACGTTTCCTGTTCTATTACTTGTGGGTTGCAGCTACTCTTTGAGATTGATAACTCTCATTCTCAACAAGGGGTTTTGTGCAGCTCCTTTTGTTGCAGTGATTGACAAATCTCAACTGGATTTAATGAACATGATTCTTGATCTTGAATGCCAAGTGGAAAAAAAGATATGGGGTCTTTAGTATTCTTTGTTTATGATTTAGAAACCTGGTGTTTGTCAATCAAGTCATAAAGCTCATCACCAATTCCGAATCCAAGCATCCTTGCCATGTCACTGGTCTTGAGTCTAGGCTTTGGAATGCCATGTTCCTTTAACCATGAGTATACAATGAAGACTTTACTCAAGATGAACAATTCCAATGCCTCTGGATTGAACACAACACCCATTCTCATACTCATCTGTCAGAACAGGTTCACAAATGTACAAACATGACAAAAAAATGATAGAATGTCAGCTACAGTGAGACGATTTCGTTCATTCTGAAATTACTATGTGAAACACGTGTGGTTGGGAGAGCTTGATATGTAAACTTGTGTTCAATTAAAAATCAGTACCTGGTGAGGAACCAACATGGCAGCATATCGAGCAAGCTCTCCAGCCCGCCAGTCCAACACGACAGGCAACCAAGGATAAGTAGCATCAAGCCTCAGAAACCAGAGTCTTATGTCAGGGAATTCGGAGAGTTCTCGAATATCATTTGGATCTTCCCTTGTGTAATTTATGGTAAAGCCAATTGTGCGTTCAAGAAACTCTTTTGGATTGACTGAACCGAAGTTAACAAAATGATTTTATCAGAGCTATGACATCATAAACAATTGAGAATATGTCACAAGATTTTCAGACTATTTGTTTGAAGGGTACCTGATGAAGGTGAGGTAATTCCAGTTACAATTTGGAATGGATATAAGTCAAGCAGGCCAATTATGTCGTTGTCGATAACAACCTCGAATCTTCCTTCAGTTGGTGGTGGTGGAGGTTCAACTTTTGGTGTATCTGTTGACAAAAAACATGCACAGTTATCTGTTGGTTATTGAAAGAAAGGGAAGGGGATAAGGAATCTATAATCTATATGAAAAGCCTCATGTCAAATAACTGACTTAATGAGAATGAATATGATACAAAATTTACATGAAATCTCGCTAATCATCTCCAATGCAATACCATATTTCTATGTTAATGCAAAATTTAGTACAAGTAAGAAAAATCTTTCTCCAATACAGTGTCATCCATACTTGATGTCAAATTTAAAATACATTATACTTGGTGCCAAAATATTTTATATATTAAATTCAGGCATTTGGTTCTGATGTGTCAAACTTTTTTAGTTAATAATTACAATATCATCATTTTAAACTTACTTAAAAATTAGAAGTTTTCCTCCTGCGTTCCAAAGCATAAAATCGATGGAAAAAACCATTTAAGCACAAAACAGAACTACGTAAAAAATATACCATTTTTACATTTTATAATATCAAATATTTATTGGAAATGGCCTAACAACTATAATAACACATGATTTTAGTGAACTTGCATAGGAAAACTTCTAAAATTCTCTCTAGCTCCCGACTAGTCTGAGATAAAGCAATTTTCCTGCCACAATATAAAACATCAAATTTTCGTTCTACTTTTTCTTTTTTTTTTTTTCAGGAGGATTTTCCTTCTACTTTTTTTAATTTTTTCATCAATATGAAATGAGAAATTAGGAAATTAACAAGCACACGAAAGTCCCCCAAATACTAGTCCCAAAAATAGAATATTGTGTCATAAATTTGAAACTAAAGTGCCAGTTTCCATAATTTTGAGTAATGAGTCCGTACGTACCATCTTCATTGTCAAACAAAGAGAGGTCGTAATTCCCTGATGGATTAAATGCAACGGAGACCGAAATTTCTCCTCTCCGCCGCTTTGACAACGAATTGATGGTGGAAGAAGGCATTGAATTATCCGAGGTACTGGTTTTGCAGGCAATCGATGGAGTAGGAGAAGAAATTCCCTTGTATAGTGAAGGAGAAAGTGGAAGGAGCAAATGCTGGAAGGTAGTAGCCATTAGAGTTCTTTTATCCTCTGTGATGTGCTCTTCTCGGACCGTTAATAAAGTTTTATCTACATTTTCTTCTGTCCTCACGTTTTGCAAGGTTATAAATGTGTTCCACATATCAGTTAAAATTTAAAAATTATAATACATAACAATTTTATATTATAATAAATTTTTATTTTGTTAATTTTTGTTACGTACTTCTCAAATAAAACTACCTTCCCTGTCCCAATTTTCAATCTCTTAAAATTAAAATAAAATAAAATAAAATTGGGGCGCAAGGGATAAACTTTTGACGGATGTAGCCAAGGCTAGTGAGGGCACGTGCCACGATGATAGGTTAGATATATATATATATATATATATATATATATATATATATGTGGTCTTATGGGTTCTTGTATCAGAATTTTAGCACGTGCCCTACTAATTAGTGTTATTACATTTTAAATGAGAAACTGACAGCTTATTTCAAGAGTCTGTCCACTTTTTGGGCCTTGATTGGGCTCACATTCTAAAATGGCTTTTTAGATCAGTCTTTTAGGGTTTAATTTTTTTATTTGTAAAATTAAAATATGTTTACAGTTGATGAATATTCTTTATATGTGTAACGTCCCTTTTTCGAACGTCACATATGTCGTTACATTAATTTATTAAACCATTAATTGTAGCAAAACTATTATGTATTTGAATTTATATTTATAATCATAGTTTGGAAAAAAAGCATTCCTAGGATCCGTACATACATATATATATTTGTATTTTTATACAGTTTACAAAAATTTCTAAATTACTTAATTATAACAATTTGCTTTTCCATAAACGTGTTGTAAATAGTTTACTAATATTATTGAAAATTAAATTAACCTTTGAAAACAAAAATAAAATTTCCTTGAACACATTTTGGCAGGCCGAACTTGTGACTTCGGCAGGTCGAAGGTCATCCATCGGCAGGCCGCCGGAGGCTTTGCAAAATGGGGTTTTCAAAGTTAACCAGATCGGCAGGCCGAAACTTGACAATCGGCAGGCCGATTAAACTCTTCGGCAGTCCGACCAGTAATGGTCGGCAGGCCGAACTAAAAAAATAATTTCTTTTAAAACAAGTTTTAAGGTTTCAAATGCGGAAGAAAATTTATAAAATAATAAAAATACATCAAACAAACATTCTTAAAATTTTAAAACATATCCTTAAAAATTCAAAAATTATAAACATACTCGGAATCAAAAATCATGACTCATTTCATTAAAATTCTCTTTCCTTGGCATTCTTCCATTTGCAAATCATCTTCCTTAGCTCACACGCCTGTCAGTGTCCTCCGCCTACTCCATAACTTTCTTACCCTTATCTGCAACATGATATAAAACTTGAATAAGCTAATGCTTAGTAAGTACATTGTAATTC
>CAMOHE010037069.1:0-20116 GCA_946598075.1 Artocarpus hirsutus
TATTCATAAATATGGAATCCATAGCTCCTCTTTAGGAGTAGTGATATCCTCTTATATGCGTTATCCTGTAATTGAAAAACTAGAACACTCAACCATTTGGATACATAGGTGTGACTGAATGGTATACTGTCTTTGGATGGTAAGTTTTCCTATGGTGAGATAATGGAACGTAAGATAAAAATAATTGAGAAGGTAAGACAGAACTTGTCCTTAAGCCGATTATGGATAATCCTATGGGGAAACGATACACTATGATATGTCATGGAGGCTTAGCTATACGGGCTTCGTAATTCTATAGAGTTCGAGAGTGCAGCTCTAAGCTTTTAGTGGAGTAGCGTTGGAGTTGATAATTATGAAATATATATCTGGGATATTGGCTTTCATAATTATCGGGAGCTTGAACTATATAGGTCTATTTGGTCCCTTTTGCTAGCTCACAAAATCCTGTAACGATACGGCATGCTTTTACAATAATTGGTGACTTATGTCAGATTTATTAAATTGGTTGAAATTTGGAAGATTCAAATAATTCATGTTTGTTTATCAGTTGAATTATTTTTGTGACAAAATTAAATCATGATAAACTTGTTGAATTATTGAGATTGGATAATTCTTGTCTGTTTATCAGTTAATTTAACTTCAAATAAATTAAATCAAGATAAACTTGTAGAATTATTAAGAATCTATTTATTAGCCTAGAGATTATCTAGATAAAGTTTTTTTAATTAGATAACTTCTCTATTGGATTATTTGAATTAAAATTGAGGCTTTATCCTATGGAATCTCGGGTGGAAAATAAAAGATTCGTGTGATTTTTATTTCGGCAGTTCGGCATGCCAATCTTAAAGTTCGGCCTGTCGATGGGCCAAGTTCGGCCTGCCTATGAAAAAGTTCGGCCTGCCTATGCGCGAATTAAATATCTCGCGTTTTCATGCGTTTTTACGCGTATCTTATCCGATATTGACCCGAATTTGATTCTGTTTTGAATTTTGGAGACCTTATCTGATAAGGAATGGCCCTAGACCCAACCTCTATGAATAGGGAGTGAGTCTCATGAGTTATTTAGATAAATTTAGAGATTAAGAGTGATACTCTACTGGTGAGAATCTGAAACTCCCTGAGAGCTCTTGTTCACAAATCACGAACACTAGCTTTGGGTTCTCTCAATTGATTGGAAGGAAAGTCACCTTGAGGAAGAGCTGTACGTGTGAGCCCACACTCACTCCGATCGTGGATAGAGAGTAGCATAGAAGACCAGTTGGTTGAGGCTCTTTTGGAACGTTACTTCTCTACATAGATTTCAAGAGCTTTTCGGCGAATACAGGGTTAGTAAGATTAGGTTGATTTATACATATAGCATGTCAAACTTGTGTTTTGAAAAATACTCTGATTTAAAATTTTTAAAATTCTGCTGCGTATTATTTATCCTACAATTGGTATCAGAGCCATGGTTTTTACATAAATTTACGAGTTTGTGATCATGCTATACGTATAAATTATATGATCTTAATCTTTCCTATACTTGAATTTAATTTTATAGAGAGTTGGCACTAGGTTTATATATAATATTATATGTTGTCATGGATTATATGGTGAATGTCTATTAATTATGGTGAATGTCTATTAAAGTTCGGCCTGTCGATGGGCCAAGTTCGGCCTGCCTATGCGCGAATTAAAAATCACAAGTTTTCACGCGTTTTTACGCGTATCTTATCCGATATTGACCCGAATTTGATTCTGTTTTGAATTTTGGAGACCTTAACTGATGAGGAATGACCCTAGACCCAACCTCTATAAATAGGGAGTGAGTCTCATGAGTTATTTAGATTGATTGAGAGATTAAGAGTGATACTCTTTTGGTGAGAATCTGAAACTCCCTGAGAGCTCTTGTTCACAAATCACGAACACTAGCTTTGGGTTCTCTCAATTGATTGGAAGCAGAGTCACCTTGAGGAAGAGCTGTACGTGTGAGCCCACACTCACTTCGATCGTGGATAGAGAATAGCAAAGAAGACCAGTTGGTTGAGGCTCTTCTGGAACGTTACTTCTCTACACAGATTTCGAGAGCTTTTCGGCAAATACAAGGTTAGTAAGATCAGGTTGATTTATACGTATAACATGTCAAACTTGTGTTTTAGAAAATACTCTGATTTAAAATTTTTAAAATTCCGCTGCGTATTATTTATCCTACAGATGATGCCCCAGAATTCGTCCAAGTGAGAAATCCTGCTTCTCCTTACCTCCTTTGTTATCTTTATTTCCTCGTCTCCATTTTCATTGTGGGATTAAGATGGTTTGGACGTGGCTTGACTTTTGAGTCAAACAGTTATTTTCTTATGGCAACAAGAAGTTTATTTTATGGTTTCCATTTGCCGAGGACGATGATTCCTTCGCAGATTCAGATTATAATGACATTGATGAAGAGATAAATTGGGCGGATAAAGAAGATGAAGAGTAAGGCAAGCTTTGGAAGGCATGATTGCTTTTGGGGATGGTAGGTGAGAGAAGTTTATTGCTTTTGGGGATGGTAGGTGAGAGAAGTTTTTAATTTTCAAGTCAGGACTCAGAAAGGCCAGGCGTGGTTTTACCATTGTGATCCAATTCTTTGGTTTAAGGAGTTGGTTCTTGATTTATGATCGCAAATTTATTAAAGAGGAACGCCATAGAGAAGAAACAAACTAGAGGGAAGCTTCCTGTGGCAACCAACCACTTCTCAGATTTTATTACATATTTGTTTCAGCAATGAAATAAGTAAAGCTTTGTATTTAGATAGGACTGGGATCATTCTCGTCTTTTCGCATATAAAATAGCCATGTACTCTCTTTGGACCTATATTAACACTGTTTCTATGATACTAGAAGCTTACTTTCCTAAAACGGTTAAGCAAGAGATTGTTTTATTGTTTTATTGTTCATTTTGGCTTCTATAAAATTTGTGGAAAGAAGACTTGCACATATCAGCATTAATACAAATTTTGTAACTTTACAGTACCAAATTTCTTAAAACAATCCTTAAAAAGGGAATACACCAATGAATAAAACAGCCTACGCTTAAACCAAGAGGGGAGAGAGAGAGAGGCAAGCATGGTGGGCAAGATGATGTCCGAAACAAGAAAGCCTTTTTAAGTAATGCGCAGAGCAATGGCGAATGCTAACGCAATAAAATTCACTACAAATTTGCCTTCACCGATCATGCATCAATTTCATGGATGGTTCCCACAGCAGCCAACCCGTTGCTCAGATTACAGGGAACAGAAATGAAATCTCAGCCTCATTGAGGCAAAATTTGAGGTTATGACGTCTTCCTGCTTCTTTTCCGAAATAAAAGATATTCACTGTTTCATTGGCGCAGTATCTGCTGCAGCTGGAGAACTTGATTCCTCTGCTCGGGAGGCAGGAGGTTAATTTGTTCTGGTGTGAGGCTCATGACCTGTTGAAGCAATGCCTTCTCCATCTCAGGGGTCAACTGTGCAATGAACAGAAATCAAACAAAATTATTTAATTAGAAAACAAAGTCAGGAGTAAAAGCTCCAGCCAAGGAAGTTTAACGGTAGTAGAGATATTACCGATGGGGGCCGAGCAGACTGATTGCCAGGACCCATCTGTCCCAGAAGCAATGGCGGTGGCGGTGCTGAAAGCTGTGTTAGTGATGGATTTTCTGGTGAAGCAGACATCCACGAAGATCCTCTATCCACTTGCATGTTACTTCCAACTTGGTTATTAAATTCTGTTCCGGCCTGAGGGAAAAACAGCATTGGATAAGCATAAAATGATCACCAGTCACAGAAAAACTGAAAGACAAGCAGACGTACTACTTAGACATAACGGAGGAAAACATTTACTCAAGCTTCTTTGTAACGAGTTCGCATAAAATTTTTTAATATCCATATTCCTTTTTAAAACAAGACTATGAATATAGCTGTAAAAGAACTATTCAAAACATCGAATTGCATCACTAAAGGGAAAATATAAAAACCTGATACACTGATTGTGGAGGTGGCTGACTTGGGAGCAGAAGCTGTGCACGTGGATATGAAGGCCCAAGGTTAGGAGGCCTAGTAACTGGCTGAACAATTTTTCAACAAAAAAAATTAGTTCAATCGTGTACCATATGCAATAACCAAAGCCAGTTCAGCACATCGCCATCTCTGCTTACATGATATGCAGGCTGTGGAAGATGTTGAGGAGCACCAGCATGTTGAAAGCTGACATTAGTTGCCATTTGTGGAGGATATTGATGTTGGAAATTCCCCATTGAAGGCGGTCTTGGTTGTGGCGGCAATGGTGGTTGTAATGGCATATGAGGGATTCCTGTTGTTGGCAAGGATGGTTGCAACTGGTTGGAAGCTGTAGGTATTTGAGGTTGATGAAGTGGAGGTGGTTGTGAAGAAGAATGAAGAGGTAGTGTAGGGACATTTAGAAGCTGAGAGGATTGTGGAAGAGATGTTGGGGTAACCTGGTGATCCAAATGCCCTTTAGGTTGTTGTGGCGTCTGCAAGGGATGTAAAGGCATAGGCTGAGACTGTATATTTACACCTGGAATTGCAGTAGGTGTAGTCACTACAGGCTGGTTCTGATGTTGCATCCATGCAGGGGTTCGAATCTGAGATGCACCTGTTTGGTCTTTCATACCCACTTGACCTGACAATGCATGAGTAGCCTGTATTTTCAATTGCTGAGTAAGTTGTATTGATTGCTGAGAATGTTGTGATGGAGGAGGCTGGATGTTTGGAATCTGAACACATAATCATGGTATTTATATAAATAACCAATAAAAATTAAAATCACCAACATCCAATCTCTTTTATTTAGAAAAAAAAAAAAATGGAGAGAGCAAGAGAGAAAGCGTGGTATACCACTTGAGGAGGCTGCACCATGCCAAGCATTATCTGTGCCTAGAGAACCAAGATGACACAAAGTTATACAATCAGCAGTCAAGAAGATGGAGTTGAGTTAAACGGATTTGTTTCCTTAGCTACATATCTTTAGCGAGCCACATAAAGCACCTTTAACTGTGAACGTTTATGCTACCACAATAATGTATAATGCACAACAAAAATATTTTCTTATCCATACTTTTTCAGATTCAGTTTTAAGCAAAAACACAAATAATAATTACAATTAATCGCTAGGCACGATTTTTCAGCACCATGAGCACTGCCAGGTTGGTAAATGACATTCAACAATCACCTTGAAGTTAAAAAACTAAGACATTTTTCTCAACCATGCAATCAGAGAAAAAAGAAAATCTAAATGTGTAACAAGCCATTCACAGTTTCAGGGAAACCGTTTGTTAACGGCTACGAATAAACCTCAATTACCGAGAAAAATGGTAGCTTGTCCAAAACAAACTGGCAGATGGGATATCCCCTTGTGAAAAAAGAATTATATTTTAATTATAATTTCTAAATGTAACAAAAAAGCTTAAAGCTGCTTCTAATTTCTTTTCTTCTTTCCAAAGATAGGTATTCCTCACAAAGGCACACTTAGCCTACGAAACAAAAACATCAAAGTGCTACCAACCCCTGTTGCAAGTTGCTCAGCAATGGCGTAAGCTTTCAGAGAATAAAATTACCAGATATCTAGAAAAACACAGTAGTGGCTGGTGGGCAGAACTGGTCACAGAAAATTGCATGAAAATTTATGAGGAATTTTCATAAATGACCTCTTTCAAGATTTAATTGCCATACATAATTATTTGTGGCACAACTTAACATGTAACACGAATAATAGTATGGCATAAAAATTTTTAAGTATAGCATAAATAAACACTACTTTTAAAAGTGTCCCATAACAAGTAATTTTCTCAAAATTTTATAGTTTTCACTAACATATACCAACATCGCTGGAAACTAGGCCCTTGAATGATTTTACATATAAATTTAATAATCTGGTACATTCACCCAGATTCATGAAACCATGTCCAACATTATTGGCATGAAAATTCGAAAAATTAATCGACCCCAAAAACCCCAAACAAAAACCTAAGCCCTAATTACGCTTAATCCAGTCAATACATAAAAAAGTCACTGAATTTAACAAAAGATTGCGAAGAAAATTAGCATAAAAACGAGAAACGCTTGAAGATAGTAAACCTGAAAAAGAGCTTTAGTGAGAAGCGGATTCTGGATGAGGATCTGCCTCGCCTGATGCTGGTTCTGTTCGATCAGCGTCTGCAAAAAGCGAGATAAAAGAGATAAGTAAAGAAAAAGAGTTACGGAAAAACATTGAAAATCAAAGAAAGCGAATGAAGACATTGTTTCTAGGTCTTGCGAGAAATAAATTTCAGCGAAGAATGATCGGAGATAGACAAAGAAATGGGGGGGGGAGAGAAGAGAGAGAACCTTCATCTGAGACATGATGTCGTAAAGCTGGTTTTTTGACATTCCGGCGAGGTTTGCAGATAAACCATCGCCGGTGACTTGCTTTTCCATTCCCGCCATTGTCACAGCTGCGACTCAGAGATGGAGTTCTGGTCGCGGGTACATAGCTAATAGGAGCGTTTCTCCACGGTGGATTTGCTTCGATGGGGCTGAATGAAAAGCGTAGTTGGCCCGGCTGGTCTAGCTCAGTTTCGGCCCGTTTGGTTGGAGAACGAGAAGGAATGATCGATTTTTGAAACAAAGAGTAGATTTACCATAAATAATATTAAGGGAACTATGTGAATAAAAATTACACGCACGGTAAATAAAAAGAGATAAATTGTTTTCACTGTGAATAATAGAAGATAAATTATTTTTACTTTAAATTTATTTACTATGTAAATAAATATTATTTACATTATAAATAAAAGAGAAATAAATTATTTACACCATAAAATTGTTATTTACTATAAATATTTCAAAACTTACTATTTAGTATAATTAATTTTGAAAAAAATGTCATTTACTACGTTTCGACTTAGTGGGTGGTGGTGTGTAAGTGGAAATTTGAATCTAAATTCAATCTTTTTTTTTAGAATTTTCATAAATCTTATCTTTTAAAACCTACTTTTTTATAAATGTCTTATATGTTTAAGTATGCAATTTAAATATGTAATATAAGTGGTAATGTGGTACAACTTTTTTAAGTGTGGCATAAATAAACAAATTTTAAAGAGTGTGACACATCATATAATTTTCTCTTTTTTATCAATTTTTTGTTACTGTATCAAAAATGTGACTTGTAATTTAAACTTGGCCAAATCTTTTTTCCTATTTTGTGTTTAACTTGAAAATAAGAGGATTCGAACCTATGCATTATGATGGAGTTTTAGATGTGAAATTATTACTAAGTAAGTTTAACAAGTTAATAAATGGCAAGAAATTCAAAATTTATCGGTTAGTTCCTAATTTACTCCATGGCCAAGTTAGGTAAATTTTGATTCACTCTACTGCTATTTATCAAATAGATAAATTAGGTTTTAATATTTATTTTTCTGTTTGCATTTTTTTTGTGATTACAGAATGGTTTTTGGAATTATTTTAATGTACGTCTAAATTATTTATCTTATTTTATATTTTCCATAATTTTGTAAAATCAATCAAAATGCCCCCAATCTATAGCAAATAGTTCAAAATGCTCATATGTCCAATTTCGTCTATAATTTTAACAAAATTGATGATGTAACGTGTCATTAACAATAAGTTAAAGCTAGTAAATTCTAATTAAACCTATAAAACTAATTAAATATTAAAAAAAATAAAAAGCTAAATACCTCATCACCCTTATTATTCAAAAGCTTGATCAACTTCCCTAAAAAAAAATATATAAGAAAAAGGAAGAAACCTTTATCAACAAAAGATCTCCTCCCATGCATAGCTGATGATACGAACCACCTTGTGGTGTAGTTGATGACCAAACCACTCAGACCACCTCTCCTTCAAGTATGGCGACTAGATCACCTAGACACCTTATACCCCATTAGCCTACCCTCCCCTTCACATACCCCACATGTCGGCCCACCCCTGTTCATCCACCTTCCCCATTGCACACCACCCCACCTTGTCCTCCACCTCCAATAGGAAACTCGCATGACAACCTCCAACAATTTGGCTTAGTGCAAAGACATTGCTAATTTGGCGACTCTCCTCCATTAGTGATTTGGCTTGGTGAAACTATGATGGCGAGGGAAGGCAGAAAGGGTCACAAAATCACAATATGACTATAATGATCATAAGGATGTATCACCTACACTACCACAAAAAAATTTTACGATGGTTAAAAAACGTCATGAAAACCTCAGTTGTGGTATGAAATTGAGTTTTCATGAATACTCTTTACTATCATGGAACCTCAGAAGAGGCGCAAAAATAGGGGTGTGGAAGCACATCTTCAACAACGGTTTTTTAAAGAAACCATCATGGAAAAAGAAGTTTCCATGACGCTTCTTTAAAAAACCATCGTGGAAACTTAATATTCCACGATGGTTTTTGAATCATGGAAACTTAATATTCCATGATCATTTTTTGCAAAACCGTCATGGAAATCGTTGTGGAATAAACATCGACCACCATAGATTCAATGACGATTTTTTAGAAAACTATTGTGGAAAATTGGTATTGCCCAAAAAAATTTGACAAAATTTATGATTTTTTACGAGATGGCCAGTCCCGTGTGTTATCTATTACAATAGGTCCCTGATTGCATATAAAAATTGATATATTGAGATTATAAGGTATTTACAAAATCATTTACATTTGAGCTATTTTGAGCAATTATTTATCTACTATCTCTATCTCTATCTATTTAAAAATGATATTGTTAGACACGTATGCCTTGAGGAATAAAAATGTAATATGTTTTTGGAGACATTTTTATCAATAAAGAATTTATTATTTATATATACCAAATCTTGTCCTCTTTACATTCATATTTGTTGAATGTATGATAAGCAAACAATAGTCTGAGACTGTCGGTCTAAACCTTTAGGAATTTGGCATATGATGGATAGATTATGCGGAAGACACGATTCTTAAGGTGATGATCTAAAAACATAAGATCCATAATCGATGGAATAAAGTTGGGCACTTTATTCATGTAAAGATTGTTATGTTGTCTATATTCCTATTGGGAGATGGTTTGTCTTGACCATTGGAGGTGGACTCTGTGAATAGAAACATTGGCACATTGTCATAGGTGACGATGTGTTGGATAGGGACATAAAGTGAATTGATTTGGATTAATAATTCTGTCTTCGCAAATCGATTCACTTTAGGCACTCATTTGTATTGTATCTTAATCCTGAGATGAATAGTAGGCCTGTTACCTTGACTTGTGCCTTTTGATGTGCCAAAGGGTGACACCCACATCTTAATAGTGGTATGCATGTCGGTACGTTGGAGGCATGACTCTTGATGACGTAGACCTATTATTCATAGATATGGAATCCATAGCTCCTCTTTAGGAGTAGTGATATCCTCTTATATGCGTTATTCTGTAATTGAAAAACTAGAACGCTCAACCATTTGAATACATAGGTGAAACCAAATGGCATACTGTCTTTGGATGGTAAGTTTTCCGATGGTGAGATAATGAAACATAAGATAAAAAAAATCAGGAAGGTAAGACAGAACTTGTCCTTAAGCCGATTATGGATAATCCTATGGGGAAACGATACACTATGATATGTCATGGAGGCTTAGCTATACGGGTTTCGTAATTCTATAGAGTTCGAGAGTGCAGCTCCAAGCTTTTAGTGGAGTAGCGTTGGAGTTGATAATTATGAAATATATATCTGGGATATTGGGCTTCATAATTATCGGGAGCTTGAACTATATACGTCCATTTGGTCCCCTTTGCTAGCTCACAAAATCCTGTAATGATACGGCATGCGTTTACAATAATTGATGACTTATGTCAAATTTATTAGATTGGTTGAAATTTGGAAGAGTCAAATAATTCATGTCTGTTTATCGGTTGAATTAATTTTGTGACAAAATTAAATCATGATAAACTTGTTGAATTATTAGGATCGGATAATTCTTGTCTGTTTATCAGTTGATTTAATTTTAGATAAATTAAATCAAGATAAACTTGTAGAATTATTAAGAATCTATTTATTATCCTAGAGATTATCTAGATCAAGTTGTTTTAATTAGATAACTTCTCTATTGGGTTATTTGAATTAAAACTGAGGCTTTATCATATAGAATCTCGGGTGAAAAATAAAAGATTCGTGTGATTTTTATTTCGGCAATTCAGCATGCCGATCTTAAAGTTTGGCCTGCCTATGGGGCAAGTTCGGCCTGCCTATGAAAAAGTTTGGCCTACCTATGCGCGAATTAAAAATCACGCAATTTCACGCGTTTTTACGCGTATCTTATCCGATATTGACCCGAATTTGATTCTGTTTTGAATTTTAGAGACCTTATCTGATAAGGAATAACCCTAGACCCAACCTCTATAAATAGGGAGTGAGTCTAATGAGTTATTTAGATTGATTGATAGATTAAGAGTGATACTCTACTGGTGAAAATTTGAAACTCCTTGAGAGCTCTTGTTCACAAATCATGAACACTAGCTTTGGGTTCTCTCAATTGATTGGAAGGAGAGTCACCTTGAGGAAGAGCTGTACGTGTGAGTCTACACTCACTCCGATCGTGGATAGAGAATAGCAAAAAAGATGAGTTGGTTGAGGCTCTTTTGAAACGTTACTTCTCTACACAGATTTCGAGAGCTTTTCGACGAATATAAGGTTAGTAAGATCAGGTTAATTTATACATATAGCATGTCAAACTTTTGTTTTAGAAAATACTCTGATTTTAAATTTTTAAAATTTCGTTGCGTATTATTTTTTCAACAATTGGTATCAGAGCCATGGTTTTTATATAAATTTACGAGTTTGTGATCATGCTCTGCGTATAAATTATATGATATTAATCTTTCCTATGCTTGAATTTAATTTTATAGAGAGTTGGCACTCTAGGTTTCTATATAATATTATATGTTGTCATGGATTATATGGTGAATGTCCATTAATTAATTATGGTTGATTAAATTATTATTTAATTAATTATTAATTAATTAATTTATACCGGTTATGGTTCCTTAGAGGTTAGAACATGTATCTAGGTTTTTCATTTAATTAGATGACGGACTATCATCTTCGTCTAGGAATTATTATTCAATTTTAAATTTGTAAAAATTTTGTAATTAAATAATCATTCGGACAAGACGGACCTACAAGATGGATGATGGCTAACCCATGTATTTCTTGAGTATCTAATTTTATGTTTTTGAATTGTTGAAAATAAAATTGATGAATTACATTAAAAATTATATTTTCTGGAAAAGGTGATTTTTGCTCGGTCGGCATGCCGAACTCTCCAGTTCGGCAAGCCGATGGTTGTAGATCGGCAGGCCGAATGTGAGGTTAGACAGGCCGTCAGCGGGGCAAAAATCTAGCAGCTCTGGCGGCAGGCCAAACTTCTAGTTCGGTAGGTCGATGGGTCATGACCGGTAGGCCGACCACACGGATCGGCTTGCCGGCAGAGAGTTAAAAATTTCAGAAAAGGTGCAGTTTTAATTTTATTTTTGAGACAATTCTGAGAAACATTAAATATGGATTTGACCGAAAAAAATGGAGTATTCGATTCATACGAGATTAAAGACTTAGAGATGGGATTTACAAGAAGAAGGATACAGCTTGGAGATTCAAGAATGAAAAATCGATAATATGTTTCGATTATTCTCTTGTAATCTTTGTTTTCTATTCTCTAGGGTGGAACCATAATATTACAGTTATTTATTATTATTTTGCTTGTAGCTTTGCTTAATTGCTTTGCTTGTCTACATTATAATATGTTTTGCCATGTATATTGATAACATGTCATATAGAATAGGGAGTGCCGCTCATATTAAAATTGTTCATGCATGACTTTTAAAATAAAACCTTGATGTCAAAAGATTGAGTGGGAGAAGGTTTTTGAAGAGAGGACCTAAGGCCTCCATCGTTGGTCCATAGGAAGAACATGATGGTCCTGACCCTTAGGAAGGGATTTCTATCATGTACCAAATTGAATCTCTGAGAAGATAAGGTATTTTAGCATGATTTATGGTTACACACCCCTAAGTGGTGATTGTAAATCATGGATAAAATATTGAAACGATGGTTATACACTCATGTTAATTTTATTATTAACCTCCCCCAGGAGCTCTATTAATAAAATTAATGGCCAAAGAAATGATTATTAATATATGCTGGATCATACAGGTCCTGGATGGCATATATTAATCAAGAAGGGATCCGGGTTCCTGATTGAATTTGGCATGACTCCCCTAGGAGCTTGTTGAATTCTGAGTTAGGAATTATCGTTGTAAGGTTTTGATATTTTCAAAGTTTTGACACATAAACACATTTGAAAGTTTTTTACATGGTTGTGTTGTCTTACAAAATTGTTATGAAGTGTTTGCTTATGTTTGGTATATGATTCTTTATTGTAGATTGAAAATGTCTAAAAATGCTTTATCTTCGATACTTGACAAAAACCTATTAACCGGAGAGAATTATAATGATTGAAAACAAAACCTAGATATCGTCCTTTCCTTTCAGAAACTAAAATTTATGCTGACAACCCCTTGTCCTCTCGAGCCTACGGGAGACTCAACTAATGAGCAATTATAAGCGTACGATCGCTGAAAAGATGCAAATGATCAGGCCTGCTGCTATGTTATGGCTAGCATGAACAACGTACTGCAGGCTCAACATTAGGATTATGAGACTGCTAAGCAGATCTTGAATAATCTTGAAGATATGTTTGGAGGCCAAGCCATAACAAAGCGGCAAGGGGTGCTTCGAAAACTCTTAAACTGATACACCACAAAAGTGAAACTCTTGACAAGTTCAGGGAGTTTCAGGCTGAAGTGAAAAAACAATTGGGTAGACCCATAAAGACACTTTAATCTGATCGAGGTGGAGACTACCTTTCTGATGAGTTTTTAGGACACTTATTAGAAAATGAGATTTTATCCCATTTGACTGCGCCGGGCACTCCGTAATAGAATGGTGTAGTGAAGAGAAGAAATAGGACTTTATTGAACATGGTTAGGTCCATGATGAGTCATTCATCATCGTCTTTATCTTTTTGGGGATATACACTACAAACTGCATCTTATCTTTTGAACAATGTGCCTTCAAAATCGATCCCTAAAACTCCTTACGAGTTGTGGATGGGCAGGAAGACATCCTTAAACCATATTCGCATATGGGGATGTCCAGCTTATGTCCTGTTTAAGGATACGAATAAGTTGAAAGCACGTTTAGAAGTTTGCATGTTTGTAGGATATCCAAAAGGGACTAAAGGGGGTTATTTCTATAACCCAAAGGAAACTAAAGTCGTGGTTTCAACTAATGCAACATTCCTTGAGGAGAGTTACATGGATGACTTTAAGCCTCGAAGCAAAGTGGTGCTTGAGGAGTTAAGGAGTGATCCGATCACTCCAGAGGTTCCAAATGAAACCGTTCCAATCAGTGTAGAAAAACCAAACGAACCTGAACAACAACCTAAGGGGCTTCGACGTAGTGGGAGGATCGACCGTCAACCTGAGAGGTATATGTCCAATGGGGAGGCCTTCTTAGCTGAACCGAATGAACATGACAGGGATCCTTATACTTACGCAGAGGCTATAGAGGATGTTGATTCAAGACTCTGGACAGAGGCCATGAGCACAGAGATGAAGTCTATGGAGACTAATTAGGTCTAGGAGCTTGTGGATCTTCCCCAAGGGGTAAAACCCATAGGGTGTAAGTGGATCTACAAGAGAAAAAGAGGAGTGGATGGAAAGGTCGAAACCTTTAAGACTAGGCTGGTAGCTAAGGGTCATACGCAAAAGGAAGGAATCGATTACGATGAAACCTTTTCACCTATAGCCATGCTTAAGTCCATCCGGATTCTCTTGTCCATAGCTGCTGCTCTCGATTACAAGATTTGGCAGATGGATGTCAAGACGGCTTTTCTAAATGGCTATCTTGATGAGTCCAATTATATAGAACAACCCGACGGGTTCAAGGTCAAGGGTCAAGAGGGTAAGGTTTGTAAGTTGCTAAAGTCAATATATGGACTTAAGCCGGCTTCCCTTGGAACATAAGATTTGATCAGGTGATCAAGACTTATGGGTTCTCACAATATGTGGATGAGCCATGTGTTTACAAACACATATAGGATGGGAATGTGGTTTTTCTACTGCTTTATGTAGATGACATTTTGCTAATTGGCAATGACATTGGGGCGTTGTCATCGATCAAATTGTGGTTGACCAAGTAGTTTGACATGAAGGACTTGGGTGAGGCTAATTTTGTTCTCGGTATCCAAATCTTTTGGGATAAGAAGAACAAAATGATAGATTTGTCACAAGCTAGCTACATAGATAAAATTCTCAGGAGGTATGCAATGCAAGATTCCAAGAAAGGTAGGCAACCATCTAGGTCTGGAATTACTCTTTCTAAGAAAGACTCTCCAAAGTCTAATGAAGAAAGAGAATACATGAAAAAGGTGCCTTATGCTTCGGCAGTGGGTAGTCTCATGTTTGCCATGCTTTGCACACGACCAAATATTTGCTATGCGGTCGGGATTGTAAGTCGACTTCTGGCGGATCCAGGACCGAACCATTGGGTTGCGGTAAAGCATATTTTCAAGTACCTGAGAAGGACTCGAGGGTATATGCTTGTATATTCGGGTGAGGACTCAACTCCTCTAGGATATACTGACTCGAATTTTCAATCCTGTTTGGATTCAAGGAAATCGACTTCTGGGTTTGTGTTTACTCTGGGGGCGGTACCATCAGTTGGAGAAGTGTGAAGCAAGATTGCACTTCGGATTCAACGATGGAGGCCGAGTATGTGGCAGCTAGTGATGCTTCGAAAGAAGCAGTGTGGCTCCGCATGTTCCTTGGGGATCTTGAGGTAGTTCCTGGTATGGATAATGCGGTATCACTGTATTGTGATAACAGTGCGGCGGTAGCTAATGCTAAGGAACCAAGATTTCACAAGAAGAGTAAGCATATTGTTCGAAAGTATCATGTGATAAAGGGCTTCGCTGAGGGCGGGTATGTCATGGTTTGC
This sequence comes from Artocarpus hirsutus, assembly GCA_946598075.1. Taxonomy (NCBI): domain Eukaryota; kingdom Viridiplantae; phylum Streptophyta; class Magnoliopsida; order Rosales; family Moraceae; genus Artocarpus; species Artocarpus hirsutus. The sequence goes on from CAMOHE010037069.1 coordinate 15,040, forward strand.
AAAATCACCTCAGAGGACAATTTAGCTGATCCATTCACAAAGATACTTACTGGGAGAGTCTTCGAGAGGCATGTGGAAGCTATAGGGATGCGAGATTTTTCATATTTACTCACTTAGTGCAAGTGGGAGATTGTTAGACATGTATGCCCTAAGGAGTAAAAATGTAATATATTTTTGGAGACATTTTTATTAATAAAGAATTTATTATTTATATATACCAAATCTTGTCCTCTTTACGTTCATATTTGTTGAATGTATAATAAGCAAAGAATAGTCTAAGACTGTCGGTCTAAACCTTTAAGAATTGGGCACATGATGGACAGATTATGCAGAAGACACGATTCTTAAGGTGATGGTTTAAAAACATAAGATTCGTAATCGATGAAATAAAGTTGGGCGTTTTATTCATGTAAAGATTGTTATGTTGTCTATATTCCTATTGGGAGATGGTTTGTCTTGACCATCGGAGGTGGACTCCGTGAATAGAAACATTGGCACGTTGTCATAGGTGACAATGTGTTGGATCAGGACATAAAGTGAATTGATTTGGATTAATAATTCTGTCTTAGCAAATCGATTCACTTTAGGCAATCATTTGTATTGTATCTTAATCTTGAGATGAATAGTGGGCCCGTTACCTTAACTTGTGCCTTTTGATGTGCCAAAGGGTGACACCCACATCTTAATAATAGTGGTATACATGCCGGTACGTTGGAGGCATGACTCTTATTGACGTAGACCTATTATTCATAGATATGGAATCCATAGCTCCTCTTTAGGAGTAGTGATATCCTTTTATATGCGTTATCCTATAATTAGAAAACTAGAGAGCTCAACCATTTGGATACATAGGTGTAACCAAATGGTATACTGTCTTTGGATGGTAAGTTCTTCGATGGTGAGATAATGGAATGTAAGATAAAAATAATCGAGAAGGTAAGACAGAACTTGTCCTGAAGCCATGGATAATCCTATGGGGAAACGATACACTATGATATGTCATGGAGACTTAACTATACGGGTTTTGTAATTCTATAGAGTTTGAGAATGCAGCTCCAAGCTTTTAGTGGAATAGCGTTGGAGTTGATAATTATGAAATGTATATCTGGGATATTGGGGGTATAATTATCGGGAGTTTGAACAATATAGGTCCATTTGGTCCCCTTTACTAGCTCACAAAATCCTGTAACGATACGGCATGCTTTTACAATAATTGGTGACTTATGTCAGATTTTTTAGATTGGTTGAAATTTGGAAGAGTCAAATAATTCATGTCTGTTTAACGGTTGAATTAATTTTGTGACAAAATTAAATCAAGATAAACTTGTTGAATTATTAGGATCGGATAATTCTTGTCTGTTTATCAGTTGATTTAATTTTAGATAAATTAAATCAAGATAAACTTGTAGAATTATTAAGAATTTATTTGTTATCCTAGAGATTATCTAGATAAAGTTGTTTTAATTAAATAACTTCTCTATTGGGTTATTTGAATTAAAACTGAGGCTTTATCTTATAGAATCTCGGGTAGAAAATAAAAGATTCGCGTGATTTTTATTTCGGTAGTTCGGCATGCCGATCTTAAAGTTTGGCCTGCCGATGGGGCATGTTTGGCCTGCCTATGAAAAAGTTCGGCCTGCCTATGCGCGAATTAAAAATCATGCGTTTTCTCGCATTTTTACGCGTATCTTATCCGATATTGATCCAAATTTGATTTTGTTTTGAATTTTGGAGACCTTTTCTGATAAGGAATGACCCTAGACCCAACCTCTATAAATAGGGAGTGAGTCTAATGAGTTATTTTGATTGATTGAGAGATTAAGAGTGATACTCTACTCGTGAGAATCTGAAACTCCCTGAGAGCTCTTGTTCACAAATCACGAACACTAGCTTTGGGTTCTCTCAATTGATTGGAAGGAGAGTCACCTTGAGGAAGAGCTATACATGTAAGTCCACACTCACTCCGAACGTGGATAGAGAATAGCAAAGAAGACGAATTGGTTGAGGCTCTTCTAGAACGTTACTTCTCTACACTGATTTCAAGAGCTTTTCGGCGAATACAAGGTTAGTAAGATCAGGTTAATTTTCACATATAGCATGTCAAACTTGTGTTTTAAAAAATACTCTGATTTAAAATTTTTAAAATTTCGTTGTGTATTATTTTTCCAACAAATATACCTATTTACAAATTGTACCCATTCTAATCTAACTTCATTTATATCCATATGCATATAAAAATCTTTTCTTCCGTGGGCTTGTATACCACTAGTGATTATATCTCACATGAAATATAGAATAAAAAAGCCACTTCTATGTTTCCTTGTTGTCTTGGACACTTACGTCTAGAATATAGCATTTCGTTCAATCAGTTGATGACACCACTGCCGCTTGAAGCTTTTAATCGTTGAGCACCCTAACAATGTGTCATGATTGAATGAATCAATAGACAATAAAATTATGTAAAGCTCAAAACAATTAATTTTATAAGAAAACATTAATACTTACAATCTCATAATTGATATAAAATCATCACGTGGTGGGTGTCTAAGGGGATAAAACCAATATATTTGGTGCTCCCATGGCGAAATAAGTGCCAACATCTAATGTTTTCCAACATTGTATGGCAGGAAGAATGTTTCCCCCTTGGTGCTTAAGCTAATAGGTGGAGGAGTGACGTGGCACACTCTCTACAATCACTTTGTAGGTCTCTTGCAGCACTTGAAATAATCGCCAGAAATATGAAGCCAAAATTTTGCGCTAAGCCTTGAAGTTTACAATATTCTATCAAAAAACTACAATAAAAAAATAGTACAGTCATTACTTAAAAGCACCTTACAACTCTACCTATATTTTAAAATTTAAGAATTAATGATAGAGTTATTACCTGAGGTATACTAAGATACATTTCACCCCGATTTGATCAAAGTTGATGAAGTAGTGATCGTATTCATACCCGACATAGATAGGCAATTCATTGCCAGTGACATTTACTGGTATCGGGTACTGAATCGCCAACTCATCGCGCATGAAAGAATGTGCGTATAAAGCCAACTACATAAATTCTAAAGCCATTGAAGTGAAGTTAATTGCAAGCAGTGGCTCATTTGCATTGGGATGTTCTTGTTTTTGTTCTACCTCAGGTTGTGATTTTCCTGCTTTTGTTTTACCTCAGGTTGTGATTATCTTGCTTTTGTAGAGCTTTTCTTTTTTTGGCATTTCTTTCCGCTTAGATCTTGTAGAACACGGTTAGACGCTTGACTCATGTTCATCATTGCAATGATTTCAACTAACCTCTTTGGCCATGCAACGAAACTTCTAGCGGCTTCACCCACAATTGCTGCTCCAAATGTTGGAACAGGCAATTCAGCTATTCTAACTTTGATGGTAGTGATGCTAACACGCACGTTTTCTTCCCCTAATATGTTAGGTTATGTTGGATTTTGTGATTCAAATAAGCAACAAAAAATTAAAATTAATTTCTACAAAATCATCGCAAGATCCATGTAATATGATTAGATTGAGAAGAAAGTCATTGAATCTTACCAGAATGACAAAAAGGGTAAGATTTCTAGAAGGAAGAGAGCGGGTTCACTCCAATGACACCCTAACTCAAGCATTTCATATTTGGGATCTGAAACACCCGTTATTTTAACGGGTATGATTTTTGTAAAATTATATGAATAAAATATCATTTTAGTATTTTTATTAAGTCTCTGAAGTAAATATTTTAAATCTACCTATCACTCACTTCTATCAATCTTGTCCCGCTACATTAATGCTTAATTAAGTAGCCTCAACTACTTGGAGACATAGAATTAATTCACCTCAACTACTAGAAGACATCGATATGTTTTCTCAACCGCCTTTTTAATGCTTCCTTTATCTTCTTCTACAACTTACCCTATTTGCCCCCTCAATTATGTTAACATTATTTGCTAAAAGTCTCCATGGGACACATGATAATATTTTCTTTTAATGCTCATTTAATTTTCTTCTGCTTCTCAATTATTTTGATGCCTATTTATTCAACCATCACCACTCCCTTCTCTAGTTTCTCATTCTCTCCTTTCTCAGTTTAATTTTCAACTAAAGATACAAGGCATAAAACTCTCTTTGCAACCACAGCAACTATAATTTCCAGCCACATTTGAAGCTATTTTGGAGTCAATACAAGTTTGGTTTTTAATTCGAACTTTGGTGTTTTTCAAAAGAGTTTTGAGGTAGGTTTTTTTTAATTCAACTTGGCTTTAGTATGTATTTTTGTCATATTTAATGCATGTTTTCCTCATTATTTGCAAGAAAGGCTAGAGATAAAGTTTGACGATGATTTTGGTATAAAACTCATAAGAATATGTTTATTATGATTATATAATGCATGCTGCATATTTTAGAATGATTTTGAGATTTTGAACAAGGATCATATGCTCTGAGTTAAAGAAAAACTTAACATTCCATAAACCTTGTATTATCTCTATGGGCAGTAGATATTTCTTGAAATTCTGGGATTAGATGAAAATGAATTTTGTAAATTGGTTTACATATTTTAAAAGTAGACATCATAAGCTTTCCAACAAGCTATCATGAGCCTAAATCGGAGTTATATTTTATTTTCTATGAATTTTTCAATTCTCGGGTTGGAAACTAGTAAACCTAACAGTAGCAGTATACCACCTGTCTACCTTAAGTAAACCACCCAATAACCCATGTGCTAATTGTAGATAGTGAACCCAACTTTGTTCACCTTCTAATCCCTGATTATCTTGCAACCTTTCCAAGACCATCCTAAGTGATTTATGAATCTTATTAAAAACTAGAATATATAAATTTATACTTAATTCATTTATGGATATGGTTACATGTTGTGCTTTAGTTTTAATTGTCCTTATGCACACCTTAGGATCAAGGGTGTGTGGAGCTTACGTTAATTATTTGGAGATTAAAAGATTGTTGAGAAGCTTGAAAGGTAGGGATTCTATTACTCATCTTTTGTGAGGTTTTTATAGAATTTAAATTGATTGTTTTACCACAAGATATATGTATTTATGTTGAACTGCTATTATATGAGAATCACATATGA
>CAMOHE010037072.1:0-14423 GCA_946598075.1 Artocarpus hirsutus
TCAATCTTCATGTTTCTTCTTCTTCTTTTCCTTCTTTATTTTGCTACTAAGAGTAAGAATGTGAGAGAGAGAGAGTAGACAAGAGAATGAAAGAAATAGAGAAAGAAAGAAAGACATTATAGAGAGATGTTTATGTGAGACTTAAGAAATGAGGGGATGAACTGTGAAGGAATAAGGAAGAAATTAAGAAGAGAAAAGAAAAGAAAAGATTAAGGACACAATATTTAAGGAGACATATGAATGCATAAAGAGAAGATAGAAAATCATGAAGGTGTTCAATGGCTTTCATCAGAATATGAAGGGATATATTATGTGATGTGAAGAATGAATGAATAATGATGTATAGAATCTAAGATGATCATGAGTAAATGGATTGTCTAAGTATACCCTCCACTGCATCACTTGAACAATAGTATGTTTTAAAGCATGTTTTTAAGTTATGTATGTTGTTATGATGAATATGTTTAAAGATGTTTTTGATGATTTTTCATGAGTATGATGTGAACTCTCTTGTTGTCATGAAACAACCAATGTTATGTATGTTTTCATGGTCAAATCCTTGAGGAAGCATGTTCCAAGATAGGGACCATCTATAAATGAATGTTAAGGGTTCTAACTGCTTGAGATTAACGTTATGCTACGGGCCCAAAAACCTAAAAGAAATGTATATTTATGAAAGTATGTTTTTATGTGGAACTATAGTGGTTTACTTACTAAGCATTATGCTTATATGTTCTCTTGATGTAGGCGAGCTTCCAAGTAAGGATGTAGATGATTGAGCAAGAATGGTCCAAGGTACCATGACGAGTCTAAGATGCAAAATTTATTTCTAAGTATTTCTATGATGTTATAGGAAACTAAGAATTGTCATTAAGGGCATTTAGGGGATTTTCTAGCTTTTGTATAAGTGTTGTAATCTTAATATTTCCGCTGCTAATGATAAGATAATTTCCACATTAAGGTTGAGTTAAGGTTTTATTATTTTTCGGCCTATTTTCACATGCATGAACGAACGATGAGTGGCGCTCCTCTCCCTTCTTTCCTCCGGGGGAGGGGGGGAAGGTGTCGCTACAATGTGCATAAAGTGATCCTGTTAAATTCATTTCTATCTAAAGCACAATATAAAATGTTTAAATCTCTAGCATTTAATGACAATATCTTCTTTTTTTCATCACTATATTCTATGGCTTCCTTTGGAACTAAAATCTTTTCAACTTCTTTAATTGGTTTAAAAGGTCCATTTTCAACAATATCCAAAAGATTATAGTCAATGGATTGTAATTGCATTATCATTCTAATTTTCTAATAATTATAATCAGTTCCATTGAAAAGGGAGATTTGTTAGTAGAGTGACCTTCTGAGTTTTTAAACTTTGAGTAGACATGCTCAAGAAATCTTTTTGAAAAAGAAGTTTGAGCTTCTCACTTTCATACCAATTATTAGCCCAAGAATAGCTACCCAATAGGGGTGCATTTGGTATTTAAAACTTTTTTTTATAATTATTGAAATTTTCTAGAAGATTACTTAAATAACAAATGCACAAACAACTATGAATGCATAAAATTAAAGAGATAAGGGAAAAAAGATGCAAACGCTATCTATAGTGGTTTGGCAAAATGCTTACATGCACTGTTACTGAGCAAGACCTTTCCTTAACCTCTTCCACTATTTCAGCTATATTTTCAACATGATCACTCTAATTATAATTCGGTGACTTGTCCACCTGAGGCTCACCACTACATCTTAAAATTCACTAATTTTGTGGTGACTAGCTAACCAAAAATTCCATTGATTTCCAAGGCTTATTAACTTATGACTCAAAAGGATATATGACTAACAATTTTTAGCTCACTTACAAGATAAATTCTCCAAACATAGGTGAATACAATGTAAGGCTTACGTTAGAGGGTGACAACAACTCTTAAGAAAAATATAGAATGTGTAAGCTCAAGTGTGTGTAAAGAGCATGAATGCTTAAAACAATATGAGAAATCATGCAATTAATACTTTATGTTGAGCATAGTGAATGGACAAGTATATATACTCAATTATTAACTAAAATAACATTTTTTGATCAAAATAGCCATTGCAAATGGAGTTTGAATAGTCAGAAAATTAGTTGTTATGCATTGGTCGATAGGCCAAGAATTTGGTTTGAATTTTCTTAAAATAAACTCCAAACAGTCATCTAACTGGCATCTACCTCGGGCAGCCAACAAGACACTTGGGACCATTGGTAGGCCGATCTTGTGAGTCCGACAGACTAACCAAAACAAGAATTAAATTATGCTTATCAAGCACTCTATCAGTAGGCAAAAGTAGGATTTCAACAGGCCGGTTGGCATATCTGGCAAGCCGACTCTCTTGAACAGGCAGGTCGATGGAAGCTAGAAAGCTTTCTATCACTTGTAACTAGTAGGCTGACCCAAAATGGTCGGTAGACCGATTTTGCTAAACATGACCTCCTAAGACATGTTTCCAAAATACAGTTTTTATGAAACTTTGTTTTAGTGATTTGTATGCTTTTTTAAGTTTGATTTTAAGTCTGTATTTTAGATACAAAGTTCAAATGTGAAAACATTTTATAGATCAAAGCGCAATTAAAAACACTTATGCAAAGATTTAAAATAATTATGCATGTACTATGTTATTTGAGCTTATGTAAACTAAGTAATTCAAGGTTGTTGCTTACTTACATAATAGGCTTAAAATAAACACAAATGATCTTTAAGTCTTTGGGAGTGCTTCCAATGCTTGCTTAGTCTTGAGATTTGATATTGCTCTAAATTTTGGTTATGTATTTACACCTAACAAAACCCAAAAATTGATTTGTTATCATTAAAACTAATTTAAAAATATCTTTGTAAAACCTTCAGGCCAACAAGATCTTGTTTTCCACCCTAGGTGGCACCATTGTTTCCGTCATTCTGGCCACAATAGTCGTTTTGGTCCTGGTTATTGGTTTCAATACATGTTTTCGCCATTGAAACAATTGAGAGAATTTCTCTAGAAAAAAGGCTAGAAAATTCTTCTGGCCCTCCTTCTAGCGCCAATTGTTGATTGACAAAACTCCTTTAATAAGATTATGTCCAATTCCTCACCAGAATAATCACCCACGAACAAAGCAAATAAAGCAGCAAGTAAATAATGACAAGAATAGAAGAATTTAGAAGGGTTCAACTTAATTAAAGGCTATGTCCACTATGCGTTTTCTCGTATGGAAGGGTTTCACTATGAAAAAATATGAATATAAAAGATTTGTTGCCAAGAATTAGACTTAGACTTCTTTAGAACTTGCCTCTATTTATAGTACATGGGAATGATCAATGCCTTACCCCTTAAGCCTATTTTAAATTCAAATACATGAAAATCTTGTGACACCCCCTTATGGACACCACAGGAGACATTGGTTTTACCGTTAGCCTTAAAATTAGCGATAAGAAGTTTGAAACAATCAACAACACTTAGAGAAATATCCGAGGAAATACGTTCATTAAATTTAAAAAAAAAACTACTTATCGGATTTAACTTTTCCTCATCGGTTAGTCAAACAGAACAGCTAATGCATTCGGCTAACTGACCACAGGCAGAAAACTTAGTTTACAAAGAAGAAAAAAAAAACAAATATTTAGCAAATACGAACTCGCACATATAACACAAGCACTCTTAACTTCTCATCAAACAACTAATTAAGATTAATTACGAAGAAATAAACTATATAGCGTTTTCCTTAATCAATAACCTAAGAAACCAATAATCTAAAATATAATTTATATTTAATAAAACATATATTCATAAGAGCATATCATAGATAGAATTGCGTCTCAAACAAATAAAAACACGGAACATAATATATTAAATTTTTGTTTGAGTTTAAATTCCTTTCATGATATGACTCTATTTCTAATCCAACACTCCTTGTACACACGCTTGTCCTTGTCCTCCATCCTAGTCAACCAGTATATTATCTTTATCTGCAACATGATATAAACTAAATAAGTATAAGCTTAGTAAGTACACATTCCTATCTCACAACATAAAAGATTTCATAAAAATCATTACATAAAATCAAAATATTAATCATAGTAGTGCACGAGGCACAAGTGTATATGGAACATATCTTTTCATTTAAAATTTTATATTAAAACATCGTTTATTTTATCTTTAGGGGCCTAAGCATTGCACTATTAACATCATAGGTGCACCGTCATAAGAGGAGTGGGGTAGCTAGTCCCAAACAAAACATGACAAGTCTAAACCTTGTGGGACATCATAAACATAAACATAGGGTGTGCAACACTTAATTATGTGATACATATATATAGATATACTTTTAACAAACCTTATTATTGAAACATCCTTTAAACCTTCTTATTGCAATAAGAGTTTTCATGAGAAGAAAATATGTAAAAATAGACTTAAAAATTATCATAAAACAAATTCTCAAAACTTTTTTGTAAACTTTTATTATGTTACAAGTGAGAATGTACTTACTTGACTTGCTCACTTACTAAACCTTAAATCGGGTGGCGTTGCCGCGATTCTTAGTGTGCTTACCTTTTGGAGTGTTCATGTCAATCATTCATATAATACATGAAATTAATATTCATGTTCATAATATCATTTAATACCATATTACATCATCATACATCATTCATAATGAGAAAAGTATCTTTAAGTCATAAACATGCACTTAGAGTCAAGAAACATAAAGACAAAAACTTGACTTTTAATCACTTAGAGAAATTAATCTCAACTTATAAGCATGAATAAAGTGTAAGAATTATATCAAAACATAGCTAACATATATAAACATCACTCAAATTTTCTTGTCTTGAAAATATTAATCCAAAATACCTTTTTTCAATTTTCAAAACATTCAAGTAAATATGCAAATCATAAAAACTAACTAACCTTTAAGGATTCATAATACTATATCTCTCAATTCATGTATAATTAGTGCATGAAAATTTGCAGGAATAAAGTTGACACATATAAATAATGCTCAGATTTTTCTTTAGCCATAAAAATTTCATTTGGTAATTTAAATAATTCATAAAATCAATACTACAAAATCTACCAGCAAAGTCTGGGCAGTGAGTAGTCCTAATTGAAAATTACATATTAAATCATTTATAAAATAAAATAATTTACAAAAATTAATATGCATAATCGACATATAAAGTCATAACATATCTAAAATTCAGCTCCAAATAAATCCGTAGTAATTCAAAACACACATTTGAATTTAAAGTTAATAGTAAAATTAAACATGCTAAACAACAAACATGTTTCATTCTAGCATTTTCATAAAATCAAATATGTATGATATGCTTTTGAAATTTTTATGTGACATGCTTAACATATAATATAAGCTTGAAAAATAATAAATCATGCAAAATATATTTCGAAGTATGATTTATCATCTCATGAATTACATAGACCATATAAGGCAAACATTTATAACCACTGAGTACTAGGCAACCAATGAATTTTGTCTAAAACATAATAAGGATATAAAGGTAAAAATTTACAAACATTTAGTTAACATATCAAAATGATTTATAATTTTTTACAACATCAAAAGACACTTTTTGCCCTATTAAACATACTCCACAAAAAACAAATACAAATATGCAAACAAATAAAATTTCAGTGTTTGATTGAAAGCTCAAAACCCTAAAATATTTTAAACAAAAATTTATGAAAAATCCCAAACATTCTTAACATATGTTTACACATCATATCCAAAAATTGTAGCAAAATAAAATCATTGGTTTCAAAATATTTTCAACAAACTTACTGACTAACCAAAAACCCTATTTTCATGCAATAACAAAACCTTATTTTCATGGAATTTCATGATATCATGTGAACATAAATGCTTTTAACCATAAAATAACATTGTTAAAATCAAAGTAATAAATATAATAATTTATTTTTCAAACAAATATATATGCATACACGTTCACAACATAAAAGAATAATTTTCTAACAAAGTTTATCACAAAACAATATATACCAATCATAAAAATTCAAAACCATGAACACCTTTAATCTATACCTTAAATTCTTATGTTTTCTTTAACAAAGATGAATACTTGCATGCAAAATCTCCAAAAAAGAATTCCTTCTACTTTGGCTTGAAAGAAAATAAGAGTGATGAATTCTTAGCTTTGAGGATTAGAGAAATGATGGAGGCTTTCTTGGAGAGATTTTTTGAGAGAATGTGAGGAAGAGAATTTTCTTTGACTAAAAATTAAGAAAATGAAGACTTTGATGGCTTAAAGGTATATTTATAGGTTTATAAGAGAGAAGAGATTAGATGGGTGTAGAAAACCCTAATCTTAATCTAATTAGGTTTTTTTTTTTTTTTTTTTTTTTTTTTTTTTTAAAAGAGTGTAAATCTAATCTAATTAGGTTTCCTCCTTTTTTTAAAAAAAAAATGAGTACAATCCTAATCTACTTAGGTTTTCTTTTTTCTCCTTTACTTTTTTTTTTCTTTTTCTTTTTTTTTCCACCATGGCAAAAGCCCTTTTTTTCTTTTCGTTTCTTTTACACTTGACGTAATATAATATAATATAACATAATATAATTAAAATACATAATTGTTTACACACGACAATAATATTTACTCCTATGATTCTAAAAATATTAATTAACACATTATTCTTTTAGATATTTTATATTATCTAATTTCTTATTGCCATAATAAAAAATGTTACACATGTAATTATCATGATATTATAAATGTTATAAAAATAAGAAAATATACAATAAAATTTATGTCATCATTAAGAATATAACTCTAGAACATTATAAAGTATAAATTTAGAGTAACTTGAAATTATTTTAAAAAAATACTTTAAACTTATTATCATTTTTGACATGAATATCCCCAGTGCATCGATCCCTTGTGGCTGTCACTTGTGACATTACTAAACAAAAAGTTAATTTACTTGACATAAATAATAAGAGCACTTAAAATGTCACATTCTAACATTAAATTACCACAAGTGTCCATAGAAAAAAAGTGATAGACATTACAAATCTTATCTCCTATTGGCTAGACTCATCAACGTGATCACTTATAGAACTTATCATTTATGAGTATTCTAGATTTAGTAGATTGTGATCAACTTGAATCCTTATCACCATCTTGAAGATCTTCTAGTTTAAATATAGATGCAAATAGACCATTTTACCCTTCTCGGGTATCATCTAGATAGAAGCTTCTAGAACACACATAAGGCAATATGGGCCGAGATCAACCTCTGGCCTTTCTGGGCCTAATGCCCAACCAGGCCTAAGTAGGTGACCCGACAACAAAAATAGAGTTTTAAAAAATGCAAATTACTTATAAGGACTTTGACCCACTATCTAATTAGTGACACAACTCTATTACTCTTGTGATGTGATATGGATAAGAGAATATGGATATCATAAAGACAGGAATGAAATAATAGAGAAATTGCCCTTTAAACAAGATAAAAAATCAAAACAGTGGAGAAATCAATGTAATTTTTTCGATTGAGAACCATAGGAAATTATTCCCACATATATTAACACACAAGAAAATGTTATAAATGAGAAATTTCTATGTACTAGTCCCTTCCTTTTTTTTTTCTCTTCCTTTCGCTTTACTTTCTTACTCTTCCTTCCTTTTATGATTACTAGTACAGTTGGAAAGCATGTGCTATGCCTATGTATACATAGCTTGTTCATTTTTTTAAAAGAAAATGTTAAACATGTATACCCTAAGGAGTAAAAATGTAATATGTTTTTGGAGAAATTTTTATCAATAAAGAATTTATTTATTATTAATATACCAAATCTTGTCCTCTTTACATTTATATTTGTTGAATGTATGTTAAGCAAACAATAGTCTGAGACTGTCGATCTAAACCTTTACGAATTAGGCATATGATGGACAGATTATATGGAAGACACGATTCTTAAGGTGACGGTCTAAAACAAAAGATCCGTGATCAAGGGAATAAAGTTAGGCACTTTATTCATGTAAAGATTGTTATATTGTTTATATCCCTATTGGTAGATGGTTTGTCTTCACCATCAGAGACAGACTCTGTGAATAGAAACATTGGCACGCTGTCATAGGTGACGATGTGTTAGATCGGGATATAAAGTGAATTGATTTAGATTAATAATTCTGTCTCAAGAAATCAATTCACTTTAGACAATCATTTATATTGTATCTTAATCCTGAGATGAATAGTGGGCCCATTATCTTGACTTGTGTCTTTTGATGTACGAAAGGGTGACACCCACATTTTAATAGTGGTATGCATGCCAGTACGTTAGAGACATGACTCTTGATAGCGTAGACCTATTATTCATAGATATAGAATCTATAGATCCTCTTTAGGAGTAGTGATATCCTCTTATATGCGTTATCCTATAATTGAAAAATTGGAGCGCTCAACCATTTAGATACATAGGTGTAAGTAAGTTTTTTAATGGTCAGATAATGGAACGCAAGATAAAAATAATCGAGAAGGTAAAACAGAACTTATCCTTAAGCTGATTATAGATAATCCTATGGGGATACGATACACTATGATATGTCATGGAGATTTAGCTACACGGGCTTCGTAATTCTAAATAGTTCGAGAGTGCAGCTCCAAGCTTTTAGTGGATTAGCATTAGAGTTGATAATTATGAAATGTATATCTAGGATATTGGGTTTCATAATTATCAGGAGCTTAAACTATATAGGTCCATCAAGTCCCCTTTGCTAGCCTACAAAATCCTGTAACGATACAGCATGCTTTTCCAATAATTGGTGACTTATGTCAAATTTATTAGATTGGTTAAAATTCATAATAATTAAATAATTCATGTCTATTTATCGGTTGAATTAATTTTGTCACAAAATTAATTCAAGATAAACTTGTTGAATTATTGGGATCGGATAATTCTTGTCTGTTTATCAATTGATTTAATTTTGAATAAATTAAATCAAGATAAACCTGTAAAATTATTAGGAATTCATTTATTTTCGTAGAGATTATCTTAATAAAGTTGTTTTAATTAGATAACTTTTCTATTAGGTTATTTGAATTAAAATTGAGACTTTATCCTATAGAATCTCGGGTGAAAAATAAAAGATTCGTTAAGATTTTTTATCAACAATTCAGCATGCCGATCCTCAAGTTTAGCCTGCTGATGGGGCAAGTTTGGCCTGTCAATTAGGCAGATCGGCTTGCCTATGTACGATAAAAAGATCACGTGTTTTCACACGGATTTCATCAGATATTGATTTGAATTTGATTTTGATTCGAATTTTGAGGCATTATCTAATAAAGACTGACTCCTAGACCCAACCTCTATAAAAGGGAGTGAGTCTTACTATTATTTAGATCAATTAAGAGATTAAAAGTTATACTCTACAAGTGAGATTCTAAAACTCCCTAAGAGCTCTTGTTCACAAATCATAAACACTAGCTTTGGGTTCTCTCAATTGGTTGGAAAGAGAGTCACCTGGTGGAAGAGCTGTATGTGTGAGCCCACACTCACTCCGATCATGGATAGAGAATAGCAAAGAAGACTAGTTAGTTGAGACTCTTCAAGAACGTTACTTCCACAGATTACGGGAGTTCTTTGGCGTTTAGAGGTTAGTATCTGGTAAATTTATGCATATAGTGTATCAAACTTGTGTTTTAAAAAATACTCTGATATAAAATTTTAAAATTCCACTATGTATTATTTTTCTAACAAAAAATACACAAACAATTTTTTTTAAGTTTATGTTTTTTTATTAATTTATTAAGTTTATGGTATGTGAAGAAAAAATGTAAGTAGTGAAGATTTAAAGAAAAAAATTTGTCAGAAAAATTAGAGAGTATATTATGTGCGAGATGTTGACAAAAAATAACAATTTTCCAATAGAATGTAGAATATAAAAATAAGTTAACTGAATATCATTTGTATTTTATTATATTTTTAACACTAAATTGAAGAAAATGACTAAAATTGAAACAAAGTGATTGATAGGATTAAGTTTGGAACATATTAAAAAAATTAGAGTTTAAAGTGAGGTTGACAACATAATTCAAGGACTGTTTCTAAAATTAAACCTAGGAAGAAAAGAAAAGAAATTATATACATTTAAAAATATAAAGATGAAAAAGGTAAGTTAAAAAGGGTGTTTCAATCGGAATAAAGGAGATAGAAAGCTATTTGGGTATACATATGAGTGTGAAAATCATATTACAATAAGGACACACCTAAGAAAAATATTTTTAATAGGTAACTATTGAAAAATACAAAGGTCATATTAATAAAGAATACTTAAGAACATAAAAGGAGTTTTAAAGGTGAATATATTGTAAAAAAGAATTTTAATGGAGAAAAATTTTAAAAAATATATATTCAAGAAGCAGATTTAAAAATAACAAGATATTAAGGGAAACAACAAAAAGAGAGAGTAAGAAGGTGGAAAAAAAAGAGGAAGGACTAAAATAAAAGAAGAAAAACAAGGACTAAAAGTAAGGAAGAATCAATTTCTAATTGAAGAGAGAGAGAGAGGACTAAAAGAAAAAAGGAACAACAAAGTGGGACAAAAAGAAATTAAAATCAACTATCAATCCAAACAACTTGTTTTTGGGTCGAAAGCTTTTGAGATTTTTATATTAGTTAAGATTAATCATTCATTTATTAAAGGATAGTCTACACCAAAAATATGTTACTTCTTCTTTTTCTCTCTCTTTTTCTTCTTAAGAAAATTGCCCCATTTAATATTTCCTTCAAATGGATATATTCAGCTACTAATAGGGTGTTTGAAAACTCATTTTCAATTCATCAGTTATAACTCAAATAGTGAAAAGGTCTCACATGCTACAGTATAAAACAAAAATATGTTACAATATAAAGCTCTAAACATGCTTCAGTATTTTCAATTCTAACTTCAGTTTCATCGCACTTACTAAATACCCCATAAGTCCATGCTGGTTGGAGAAAAAGTGCAATTACAATTTGCCAGTAGTAAGATTTCTACAGCGTAAGTACATATATACGAAAGTTATCCATCCATTTATAGGAAGTGAATTTATGTATGAGGTTACTACAAACAAAACAAGTTTCAAAAGAAAACATTTACCAACCATAATTCGCCACTAAAGCCCCTTTTTCTTTTTTTTTTTTAAAGAAAAAGTTGCATTCTATTGATTTAGCTAGATCGACAGTAACATACAGAGCTAAAATCTGGGAATTACATCATACCCCATCAGATCAAATGCTTACTTATAAACAATAAAAGAAAGGGCATAAGCAACAAAATTCTCCTCCCGAGAAACATAGTAACATTTCTAATTATTTAAGCTTGACATTAAGGGCACAATATCCTTAATAAGAACACCTTCAGTAGCCAATGTAGGCCTATTGTAAATAGCTTGAACAACTTGAGAAACATCCACCTCTACAACTTGAATAATGACAATCCCTGGAAAACCGGAGTCCTTGAGGGCCATGCATTCTGCAAGAAACGGGAAAAAAAGGACACACTATAGATTCTTTTAGATAAGCGTGCAATCACCGTTCTTCTTGTATTCCTCACCACAACGCAAACACCAATTAAACTAGACCCTTTTGAAATGGAAGCATCCGTTTTATGCATCAAAGAACCTTCTTGAGGAGCACAACTATAACACCCAGATGCATTAATTAAATTAATTAATTTAATCTAACTGTTAGTATTAATTAATTAGAAATTTTAATTATTTTCATTTGTGATATTATTTTTAATTTATTTTTTCCTTTGGAAATTTTGTTATAAAATTGACTGTTAAATTGTTCATGCGCTTATACAACTATGTTATTATGACTATTTTTTAACATAATTTGAACCATATCATTTGTATTGGGCTTCACTAAGTATTCCATAACTTGTACAAGCCCAATCTTATTATTTTTCCTTTTCTTTTTCTTTTATTTTTCTTTCCTTTTTCTCATTCACGCTCGAGACTCCCTCATTTTCTTTCTCTCACCATGTATCTCTCTATCACTCTGGTTCTTTTTCTTTCTCTTCTTCCATGGAAGTTCAAATTTCAAAACTCTTATCTCTCTCATTTCAAGTCGGAATTGCATGATTTTTGTCTCTGCAAACTCATGACATTAAGGAGAACCAAAGAAGACCCATATTGACTATGTAAAGTTATCATCCCCCATAACTCACCAGAGCACTGTCACTGTTTCCATAGTGAGCCACCGCCGCCAATGGTGGTGGTCCACACCACCCATTTCAAAACATCCATGACAACCTTTATTTCAAAACCCCAAAGAGATTTTACTAAAATAATTGCTATGTTCTTCAATTTATGAGCATGGTTTTCTTCCTTTCTTCTAAAAAAAATTAGATTTTACTCTCTTTTGATGTACTAGTCTCGTGCTATTAGGAGATGTTGTTGATTAAGCGTTTGTTATCTTTGGGTATGTTGAGATTATGATAAAGTCTTGAATTTTCTCTTGGATTAGTGAGGTTAATTCGTGTTTGTATTTTAAATATATGTTTATGAGTAATGTGTAAGGTTTGGATATGTTTAAATAGAACTTTCAAGTGTTTTGATGCTATATGTTTGCTAAGTATTTGAATGAATGCTTGCATGTGTAGGATTTAATAGTAGTTCTGTAAATCGATAAATCTACAGTTGTTTTTGCTTTCTTTTGGCCAAATAACCTAGACTAATCAAAAGTACATTTCTTAAGTTTCATTTAGGCTGTTGAATCACAAATTAGTGTTTTCTAGCTCAAGTTCAAAGTTTGCTTAAAAGCTATCCAATTTAATCCAAACCTGCAAATGTTTATAACCTGTTTTTGGAAAGCTAAATGAGCTTGAAATATAGCCTATGATAGCTTAAAAAAAAGTTTCATTAGTTAGCTTTAAAAGGACACCAATCTTGTAATTTTTGGAATTTTATAGAATTAGTTATGAAAATTGACGTGCAAAAGGGTAAAGTTGTGCTTTTAAGAAGCTTACTTGTTATACTAAATGTTTTGAATCCTTATGCCTTTTAAAGATTCTTGTAAGGTTATAGATACATATGACCTCAATATCTCATATTATTGATATATAAATTATTGAGTTTTCAAGCATGTAACTATGTGGTATTCTTGATAAACATGAGCTTGGTTGTATGATTTATGAAACTAATGGAAATGTAGTTTGAGCTCTAAATGACACAAATTGATATTATTTTAGCAAAGGGTCTCACACATTGCTAATGATACGGTTACTATTGGGTTTTGTTGGATTTTGTGATTCAAATAAGCAGCGCAAAATTAAAATTAATTCTCACAAAACTCTTGCAGGATCCATGCAATTCGATTAGATTGATAAGAAAGTCATTGAATCTTACCAGGATGACAAAAAAGGGCAAGATTTCTAGAAGAAAGAGAGCGGGTTCACTCCGGTGACACCCAAACTCGAGCTTTTTTGTTTTCAAGAATGGATTTAGATATTGTTACTTAGAGCAACATCCTCTACAGGTATCCACACAAACAGACTCTCTTAAAAATGAATTGGTGTGCTAACACCATTAAATGACTCTCTCTAATTTTAGGGTTTTAATGTCTTTCACCTTCTTAGAATAAGAGAATGCCTTTTCTCTTCTTAATTCAACTAAAACCAAATATATATATATATATATGTATCTCTATTGACTTTGAGATAGAGTTAGATTTAAATTAGGGTAAACTGTAATTTGAATATGATTTAGAGAATCTAGATAAAGTCAGCAATTCGAATATGATTTAGAGAATCTAGATAATGTCAGATTCAATGAACCTAGACATATCTAGTACATCGAATCTGGACATTATCAAGTTCATTGAACCTAGACACAGTAAACCCAAAATTTGTTTTTTGGTCAGTTCTAAGTGTACGACCCTATAGGTTCACATAACATTGGTAGTGGGCTTGAAATTCTATTTTTGGCCCACAATTCATAAGCGGCCTCTAGCAAGACATTATGATTACCCAAGTTATGCGAATGTCAATAATCCGACATAACCTTATCCACAATAAGTATTAAAGTCCTTTTGTCACTAGATACCTTGATTAAACATAAGGCATGGTTTATGTCACTCTTATACTATTCAATCATATTATTTCTCGATCTTAAGTAGATTGGTATTGATAACCCTTATCAATTCATTCCAGTATGGCCATACATTTTTCTTTAGTCTAACTTATCGAAGGGCCCAAAGATATCTTTCTCATAATAAATGAGGGACAAATTTCTTCATAATCACTCACATTCCTCACATGATTCACTTTATATCCAACAACAATCCATTCCATCATCCTGTTAAAGATAATATTAGATTATGTCAAAATATAGAACTTGTCATGTAAGAAACCATGGTGATTTCAGGTCAGAGGACTAAGATAATACTATTGTGATGAG
>CAMOHE010037073.1:0-11799 GCA_946598075.1 Artocarpus hirsutus
AGAAGGAATTTGTCCCTTATTTATCATGAGAAAGATATCTAAGGGCCCTTCGATAAGTTAGACTGAATAAAATGTATGGCCATACTGAAATGCATTGATAAGAGTTATCAATATCAGTCTACTTAAGATCGAGAAATAATATGATTAAATAGTATAAGGATGACATAAACCATGCCTTATGTTTAATCAAGGTATCTAGTGACAATAAGGACTTTAATACTTATTGTGGATTAGGTTATGTCGAATTATTGACATTCGCATAACTTGGGTAATCATAATGTCTTGCTAGAGGCCACTTATGATTTGTGGGCCAGAAACAGAATTTCAATCCCACTACCAACGTTACGTGAACCTACAAGGTCGCACACTTAGAACAGACCAAGAACGAATTTTGGGTTAACTGTGTCTAGGTTCGATGAACCGATAATGTCCAGATTCGATGTACTAGATATGTCTAGGTTCATTGAATCTAACATTATCTAGATTATCTGAATCATATTTGAATTACTGACATTATGTAGATTTTCTGAATCAGATTTGAATTACAGACATATCTAGATTATCTGAGTCATATTCGAATTACAATTTACCCTATTTATAATCTGACTCTATCTCGAAGTCAACAGATATATATATATATATATATATCTGCTTTAGGGTTTTTAGCCAAATTAAGAAAAAGAAGGCGTTCTATCATTCTAAAAGGACGAAAAACATTAAAACCCTAAAAATTAGAGAGAGTCTTTTAACGCAAAAGAGAGGGTGCTAGCACACCAATTTGTTTTTGAGAGAGTCTGTTCGTGTGGATACCTGCAGAGGACGTTGCTCTAAGTAACAATGTCTGAATCCGATTCCGATTACTAAAAGCTCGAGTTAGGATGTCACCGGAGTGAACCCACTCTCTCCCTTCTAGAATCTTGCCTTTTTGTCATCCTAGCAAGATTCTATGACTTTCTTATCAATATAATCGAATTGCATGGATCCTGCGAGGGTTTTGTGCGAATTAATTTTTATTTTTCGCTGTGTATTTGAATCACAAAATCCAACAAAACCCAACAAAGACATCATATATCATAATCGCATATTGGATTACCCTTAGATTAAAGTTCATAAATTGTTAATCACCGTGGCATGTTAGGATTGGACCAAAGACCACATTAGGTATAATTTGAGAAGTAGCCTTAGAACATATAATTGGACCAAAGACCACTAAATAATGTCGGAGCACTTAGAATATAATTAGAACGTAGCTCTAAATCGTATAATTGAACAAACGCCCACATAACAGAGAACATGCCAAGGTTCATATACAACAATTCCCAGCGATTTCTTGACGCTTACAAATTCATGTCGGTTCATTTTCCCTTCTTATACGTTTGTTCTATCTCACTTAATGCTCTCATGATAATAACGGATCACAATCACCTCTAATGTCAGTGTTCTATTACTATCCTCAAATACAACTTGTAGCCTTAATCCACATGCCATCGTAATGCAAATGCAACGAGTAGATGCAAGTCGTATTCAATGTTCAAAATACATAGTTAAATCATCGAATAATAGTTATTTAACAACAAATGTTTGCAATACTAAAGCACAAAAATTTTGAATAGAAATTACACATAAAATAATGCAAGAAAACTAACTTAACCTGGTTTTGTGATACAGTTGCAAACGGTGGTATATACTTACAGTAGGTCCCTAGCAAATTATCTCCATGCAACAGGGGAATGACTCACAAAGTCTTGACATCACCGCGTGCCCTTTCTTTGTGCATTTAGGATTTCTTTCATTTGACAAACATAATTTTATATTTATGTTAATATAAGTCATGTTAATTAACATATGAAAATAAAGGATAGTTACGTGGTTTATATACTAAAAGAAATTTTTTTAGCAAACGCGAAAAAATTCGGATTCTATTGTACACCCTAGAGAAATTGATTTTTATCTTAAAAATAAAGTTATGAAAAATTGTGAAACTTGGTAGACAAAATATAGACACACAAAGGAAGCATCTGTCAAGAACCCAAACCCGGGTGGTAATGGAGTGGTTTAATTAAAATAAATTAAACGGATTTAACTAAACTTGCTGATTATTTAATCAATAAATTAGGAAAATCACTGTAGGTAATTTATAAAAATATGGTAAATTTGAACTCTTTTTTAAAACATTACCAATTTTTGAAATTTAACAAGTCAAATTCTTTAAATAGCCTCATAAAATAAAATTTGAATTTTAACATTTGTCAAGAATCAATTTGGGCCTCACCGGACCCCACACAGTGCACACATAGTTTAAACTTACAAAATAAATATGAACCATTGTCCATAAGAAAATGAACCAAAGTCTTTATAATGTCCCATTATTACATGCCCTGGTAATCAGACAAATAAACTAAACAACTCACAATCTACATGAGAATGACAGCAACATCTTACTCGGCAGTGCACTACGAGTCACTTGAAGGGAGAATTTAAAAACAAAATAGTAAAATCATGAGTGAAAGGCTCAGTATGACTTGGGTTTCAAAATTATTTATATTATAAAAAAATAAATAAATTTGAATGCAATTTTCAAATAAATAAATGATAAAGGATGAAGCAAAATATATACTTACCTCTCTCCATTCGAAATCATCAAAATTTGTTATAAATGATTAATCAAATTCATGCCTACCATTCATCATTTGTGATTATCTCAGTTCATATATTGATCTTGTGCAAAGCCTACTAAATCACCACCAAAGTGGCCGAGCTGGGTTTCAAGACCTACCTCCAAGGTCTCTCTCTACACGACCTGGTCTCTATATGGCATCATGCACTATCATATCATTCTGAGTAGGGTTTTATGTCGTTTGATGTCCATAATCATTTAATCATATCAATCTCTAGGTGTTCTTTTACTGGGTTACCATTTACATTCATTATGACTCATTCATTGTCATAATTTATTATCACTATATCCGATACCTGTTGGATAAAAAAAAAAAAAAAGAAGCAACTTGTTTTCTTAAAAACATTTCAAAGGGCATAGAAAAGGCCAAAACTCATTTTAAAATCATCGCTATTAGAAAGAAGGATTTAGAGTCTTACCTCGTTTCCTAGCACCGTTCATGCCTACATTGCAAATCTCTGCTCCGCTAAACGTTAACTCCTCAAAACCACAAGTAGCCTTAGGTGTAGACTAAACACATAAATCTCTAAACATCGACATACATCACTACTATGCTATTCATGGTTTCTTAGTGTGCCTTTAGACTCAAAATGATCATATATGAAATCTTCATATTATTAGTGTTTTTTGAACACAAAATCATATTACTTTTAAAACTTCTGAATCATAAAATGATGAAAAATGACAGGCAAAACTATCATTTCAGACTAATGTTTGACCTACTGACCATCTAGGTTCGACCTACCAGACCAGTTAAGTTGGGCCTGCCAACTATACAAGTCCGGCTTGCCGAACTTGTGTAGTACGGTTGACCACACTATGCTACATGCAGTCGACCATGTGTTCGTGGTGTCCCAGCCAACCATATTACATAGTACGCGATCAACCGTGCTGTTGTGAGCAGCATGCTTTATTTCAAACATCTGAGTTTCAATCCCAATTTAAATCATCCCAAACCTATTCTAATGTATGAAGCTTTTAAACTAAGCTCTAATCACATGCAACACATTTTCATCATTTTTCACATAGTTACTCACATAACTCTGAAAATGAACGATAAAATGCAAAAGCCATTTTGATTTGGTTTTAATCCAAGTTATGCACGAATCCATGATGAAGCACATCTCAAAATCTTGGATAAAGCATGGGTTAAATTTATTTAAGCTCGGATCATCACATGCAAAGAAGAATTTTGGCAAAATATATCCAAAACTAGATGCTCTAAATCGAAGAAATTTCTAGACTTTTTGAGCATAGATTTGGTCATGAAAATTATAGAGGAATCTTTAAAATGCAACTTTAATTCATTAGAAACCCTTCTAACCTTGGATTCAAGGATTTACACTAGCTTGGTGACTCAAAAATGGTGATTCTCGGTTCAGATTTGGCTAAAAAATGGGGCTATAGCTCTTGAGCATGTTTGAATCCTCTGAGGTTTTTGTCTATGTGTTTGAGAGTCTCTTGAGAGGGAAAAAAGGTGGGGAAGAATGAAGCAAAGAGGAACAAGGTCTAATTGTTTTTGGCAAAACCTAAAGCTGAGCACAAATAAATATAAATGATTTTGAGATAAAAACAGTTCTAATACATGGTTTTGCTAAGTGTGGATTCACGTGGGGTTGAGGCTATTTACCTGAGTGTACAGAGGGGCCTGTTGGTCTTTTGTCAAATTGTTGCAAATAAATGAATTACGTTAAAATGCTAAATTTTTGTTAAATTCAATTTAAAATACGGTGAAAACTAAGATAAATCACCAAAAGGATTAAAACGCAATTAATTAAGAATATGTTACAAATATGTTTTATTAAAAATTAAATCTCAATTAGGCACACTGATTACCAATTTAGCATATTGTCATTAATTAAATCTGGACATTATAACTCTCCTCCCCTTAAGGAATTTCGTCCTCGAAATTAAAGCTTATCTTAATAGCAAAATAAGTACATATACGTCCCTGCATAATTGATTCCAATTCCCACGTTGAGCCTTATCTGTCACGATGCGAGGGCCACAACAAAAAAAAAAACTAATCAATTAAACTAAGCAACTAATCTAATGAAATGAATAAATGATATTCTCAACCTAACCAAGCCTCATCGGCAATCATCATCACATGGATATTGACCATGATGATGGATGGATAATTAAACCATAATTAATAGTACAACACTATTCATCCTTAGAATAAATAGTGCTATGTGACTAACATGGACATCGACACCATGGTATTGCCACAACACTTCTACTAGGATATGTCACGATGCTGTAGACTGATACTTCCTCACTGGTCATATCCTTTGTTATCACTACATTGGGGAATGAAGCAATCTTGCTAGGGTCGAGATGGCTTTTCAGTAGCATGGATATATGTAACACATTACAAACACGAGAAAGCTCGGGAAGCAACTGCACCAACTTGGTTAGTAATCTTAAATGCTGAGTAATCTCACTTAGGTCGAAACGCGTAATCCTTTTATGCAAAGAAACCTTAAGAAGATTGAAATCATCTTTTTAAGATTCTAAAGGCCAGTGTCCTTGTCATGCCATACGGACTGGAAGGTGACTTGGCAAATTAATTAGGTTAATTAAGTCAAATTTTAATTATAATAACAAATTAAAGAATTTTATTAATAATAAAAAATGTGACAATTTAAAACTTTTTAAAACGATTATTATAATAATAAAACAGACAGGCGGAAGGTAAAATAAAGTAAAATAAAAAAAGAAAATACGTGTCAGGTCTCATGGGGCCCACATTTTGTGCACACATATAGTAATGACATAAATTAAATTTACAACCATAGTCCAATGAAAAAGAAATTAATACAATACATACCTTAATTAATTAATACAAATAACCTACTCGGGGTCTT
The DNA here is from genome assembly GCA_946598075.1 of Artocarpus hirsutus. Lineage (NCBI taxonomy): Eukaryota > Viridiplantae > Streptophyta > Magnoliopsida > Rosales > Moraceae > Artocarpus > Artocarpus hirsutus. The sequence goes on from CAMOHE010037073.1 coordinate 5,548, forward strand.
CTACTGCTAGTGAGTCCAGTCAGTGGACGTTTCGTCGATTCTAAGATGGATTCCACCGAGAGGGGAAGGGTTTGAAAACAAGTAAAAAGTGAGCGAAAGGCTCAGTAGGACTAGATTATAAAAACATTTAATTTGAATATAAAATTCATCATTCAAGAAAATATTTAGAAAATAGAATTAAATAAATAAATGGAGAAATAAATTCAATGAAATCAATCTTACCAAAAACCATTTATTGTTTAACCAGAAAGGATATTATTATCTTTTCTTGGGCAAACCATAAGTATCACCACTGTGGTGGCCTAGCTGGGTTTCGGGACTTGTCCCCAAGGTCGCATTCTATACGACCTGATTTTTGATCATGGCATCCTGCCCTTCTATGCATTTCTATAGCTATTAAAATGTCGTTTTACCAAATATATTCATTTACATCCATTACTCGGTTTATTATGGAAATCACCTCATTTTATTGTTTATGAAAACAACTGATAAAGATTTTTTTCAATAGAAATCATTTTGTGCCCAAAACATTTAAAAAACTTGGCTACCAAGGAAAAGGGTTGAAGTCCTATCTCAATACCCGGCACCGCAATTCAGCATTACAGTCCTGCTCCGTTATACGTTAGCTCCACGGAACCACAAACAACCTTGAATATAAACTAAGTTCATCAATATCTAACTTAAGATATTCCAACCTACTGAGCTATCTCATGGTGTCCTAGTGTGCCATTTTTATTTATAAAACTATACTACAAAGTTAAAAATCTTAGTCTATGTTTAAAATAGGAAAAACGAGTGAAAAACGACAAATTTTTACAAAGCCTAGTTGGTCTACTGGTTTCCCTGGTCTGGCCTACAGCCAATCTGGGTCCAGCCTGCTAAACCTATTATGAGTCCAGCTTGCCGATGATATGAATCTGGCTTGTCAAACTCAAAGTTCAGCCTGCCAAACTAGGAAAATTCTAGAAATTTATAGACTCTGGTCTCAGCCTCCCTGAGCCCAAATCCTCATTTCCAACCTGTTTCCTCAATTCTCAAGCATACAAAACATTCATAGAAGATAGAAAAACATAATAGAATACTTTTAAACTAATTTAAACAAGATTTGCATAGAAAATTTCAATTAAATTTGAAAAAGGAAAAAATAGAGAAAAATAGAAAAACTTGATTTAATCTTTTTTAATCAAACCAAACCTAGATTCTAGATGATTTAGGTCTTACTAACTTAGATTTAAGGTTTTCGAAGCTCATATAACTCTAATTTTAACATTTTAAAGAAATTGAAAATTGAGAGAAAAAGTTTGAAATTTTAAAAAAGTTAAACTAACCTTTAATCCGACCTTTAAAACAAGTTTGAAGTTGCTTAATCGTGTTCCTTGACCTCCAATCCAACTAAAAATCAAAGCTTGAGTTCAAAATTTTGAGTCAAAAGAGAGGAAGGAGAGAAAGAGAGAGGCAATGAGAAAGACAGAGATGAGAGAAAGTCCAAGAGTGAGGAAGAAAGAGAACGTAAGAGGATGAGGAAGAGAGGGAAAGTGGGAGAGATAAATATAGAGAGAGAGAGTAAAACCAGAGAGAAAAATCGTGCGCTATCCATGGTTTTGCAAAAAGAGACGTAGTTGGTATTTGACAAATTATTTTGTGTCAAAATTTTAAATAACAAATAAAAGTAATCAAGAGTAATTAAAAATGATTATAATAATTAGAAATATCATTAATTTAGAAATATTACAAAATAGTCAAATTAAGTTCCAAAATACATCATGGCACACTAATTCACCATTTTATACACTAATAACATTTAATTAATTTTGGAGCGTTACAGCTCTCTACCCCTAAAAGAAATTTCGCCCTTGAAATTGAAAATCAACTCAAAAACAAAACAAATGTAGATACAACTCTCGCATAGTGGATTCTAACTCTCAAGTGGCTTCATCAACCCCGTGATGCTGCCACACGACCTTTACTACTGGTATGTCACGACGTTGTAAGTTGATCATTTTTTGATCAATAATCTAAACCGGCACCTCCTCATATGTCGTGTCTTCTTGGATCTGCACGTCATGGAATGAGACTTTCTTGCTTAGCTCGGGCAGACACTTCCAAAGCATTGACATGTGAAATAGGTCATGAACGTGAGAGAGCTCAGGAGGAAGATCGGGCTGAAAGGCGAGTACACCAACACGTTGAATAATCTTGAATGGTCCAACGTACCTTGGTGCAAGTTTCTCACTTACAACGAATCGCAGTATACCTTTGCGTGGTGAAACTTTCAAGATAACAAAATCTCCTACTTTGAATTCCAAGGCCAGTGTCTTCTATTCACATAACTCTTCTATCTACTCTAAGCTGCCTTCAATTGATCTCAGATTATGGCGACTTCTTGTTGCTGTCACGGATCTCATCTGGCCAAAGAACAATCTTGTCTTTTGGTTCTACCCAACACACCGATGATCGACACGGTCATTCGTATAGCGCTTCAAACGGTGCCATGCCAATGCTTAATTGATAGCAGTTGTTGTATGTAAACTCTGCTATATACAAATACTTCTTCCAATTCTAGTCGAAGTCTAACACACACACACGTAACACGTCCTCGAGGATTTGAATGACCTGCTTAGATTGCCCATCGGTCTAAGGATGAAATGCCATGCTGAAGTTCAAGTCTACTCCTAAGGCTTCCTAAAAGCTCCTTTAGTACTTGGCATTGAATCGGGTGTCTCCATCGAAAGTGATGGATAACGAAACTCCATGCAACCTCGTTATATTCTGTAGATATAGCTCCCTGAGGACTCTCACTATATTCTATCGACCACGACCCAAATCGCATTATGTCTTTGCTCTGTCCTCGACAAAACAATGAGAAAATCCATCGTAATGTGCTCACATTTTCACCCTAGAATAGGAAGTGGTTAAAGTTGACCAGTTGGCTTCTAGTGCTCGGCTTTCACCTGGAGACAAATCGCACACTTGGCCACGTATTGTTGAACGTCCTTCTTTATACCTCTCTATCAGTATTGCCTCTTTAGATCACGATACATCTTCGTGCTCCTTGAATGAATAGCGAACTGAGACTTATGGGCTTCATCCATTACAGCCTTTATCACTTCTGCGATTGCTAAAACTACCAAACGCTCCCTAAAGTACAACTATCTATTCGCATGTATCCTCTATTCCTTAAATTGCTCTCCATTCTAAAGTCACGTCCAGATTCCCTACAGGTGCTGGTCACACCATTGATTCTATTTCACCATCTGAACGAGAGTTGAGGTCATCTCTATATGATACACCGAAACTCAATCGTAGTCTTCATAGTACTAAAGCCCGTACTTATTCACTATTGCATCTCTTTACCAGCCTTTGAGAGCCAAGCAAGCGAGAATCCCTAAAGACTTCTTGCTAAGCGTATTAACGACTACGTTAGCTTTCCCAGGATGGTATTGCAACACAAAATCATAATCTTCTATGTATTCCATCCATCTTCGTTGCCTCAAGTTTAGATCCCTCTAAGTGAACAGATACTTCAAACTCTTATGGTAAAAAAAATCTAAAACGTTGCCCCGCATAGATAACTTCTCTAGATCTTCTGTGTATGAATCACCATTGCAAGCTCTAATTCATGAGTGGGGTAGTTATGCTTGTGAGGCTTTACCTGTCTTGATCCATATGCCACCACGCGTCCATGTTGCATCCACAAGCATCCAAGCCCACATCCTAAGGCATCTATATAAACTTCATATGGCTTATCACTATTTGAAATAATCAACACTGGAGCTATAGTCAACCGATTCTTTAACTCTTGAAAGGTGAACTTGCATTCTTCATCCCACTCGAATCTGGCATTCTTCCTGATTAGTCTTGTTAACGGAGCTGCTACCTTTAAGAAGTCTTTTACAAATTTTTTGTAGTATCCAACGAGTCCCAAGAAACTATAGATTTCTGCTACATTCCTTGTTCGTTCCCATTCCACTATGGCTTCTACCTTAGAAGGATCCACTAAGATGCCTTGTTTGGAGATGACATGTCCTAGAAACTTGACTTCTATCAACCAAAACTCACACTTTTCCTTCTTGGCGTATAGTTGGTGCTCCCATAGAGTCTTAAGCACGATCCTGAGGTGCTACTCGTGCTCTTCCTAAGTCTTAGAGTAAATCAAAATATCATCAATGAACATGATCACGAAGTAATCAAGATAAGGCTTGAATATCCTATTCATCAGGTACATGAAAGCTGTCGAAGCATTTGTCAACACAAATGGCATCACTAGAAACTCAAAGTGTCCATATCTAGTCCTAAAAGTTGTTTTAGGAATGTCCTCTTCCTAAATCCTGAGTTGGTGGTATCCCAAACATAAATCTATCTTCGAGAAGTACCGCAAACCTCCCAACTGATTAAATCTCATCGATCCTAGGCAAAGGATACTTGTTCTTCACGGTGACCCAATTTAGTTGTCGATAGTTTATGCACAACTTGAGGGTTCCATCATGCTTTTTTGCGAACAAAACAGATGCTCTCCATGGCGACCTGCTGTTCTAAATATATCCCTTGTCAGTAAGCTCCTGAAGTTGCTTTCTACATTCTTTCATCTCTACCGGCGCCATCTGATAAGGTGCTATAGAAATTGGAGCAGTTCTTAGAAGCAACTCAATGCCAAACTCAATCTCCCGATGCGGTGGTAACCTTGGTAACTCGTCAGGGAAAACATCTTCGAATTCATCAACCACTAGAATTGCTGCATTCCTTATTAATGCACTAGACTCCACTTCTAGGTTCATGAGGAAGGCATAGCAGGCTAGGTTCTTCCGTCCCCCAAGACATGTCTTCATGAGATGCTCACTCATCGTTTGATCATTATCACCCTAATAAATGATCGTCGTTCCCCTATCAGATACTAAAGTCACTCTCTTAAGTTGGCAGTCTACAATTGCGTTGTACTTGGACAACCAGTCTATTCCTAGGATTACATCATATGAGCTCATGGAAATTACAATCACATCACTCATCAGAGTCTCACTCCCAATCTTTATTTTGGAAGATTTACATGCATAGTTCACACACACCCGCCCCAAGGGTGAAGCGATAACTAAGGACTCATCAAACTCTTTTATCTCTAATCCCAAGGCATGTACAAGGGAACTTGAAATGAGAGAATAAGTGGCACCCGTATCGAACAAAACATGTGCTAAGGACTAAGAAACTAGAACCATACCATCAACAATCGTGTTGTTGGTTTAGGCATCCAAACTCCCTGATGTCATGGTGTGAACCTAAACTGGAGCTTTCCTTTTTCCTCTACCAACATTGCTAGGTCTTGGATTAGTCGGTCGATACTGCTGTTGTGGAGGTGACTGCATGCTAGTTGTACTCGGCGCTCGATGTTAAGGGGCATTGCATTGGAAGTTCTACAACTGGTATCCTCATGTTGGATGTGGTAGTTACTGAGGAGGGAACTGAGGGAACTGCAGTTGGGGGAACTATTGAGGCGGAGATAAGGTCTGAGGCTGAGGTTGACGATTGGCTCCTTCCTAGCCTAAAGTCCTAGATGAGCACTCTTGATTGGGCAGTTCCTCTTGATGTGTCTCAGTTGCTGGCAATAGTGACAATGGAAATTATAGGGATTACTACACCCGTTACTGGATGAACTATTGCCTCTACTGTTCCTGTTACCCTATTGGTTCTTTCCTTGAGTTGGACGGCTACTGGGACTCCTCTTGCCACGCCTTTGTGGTCCTCCTAACATCCTTGCTCGATCTTCGTAGTAGTGTGCATAATCATTTTCCATAAATATAACTAATGGCACAAGCTCAAAAAAATTCTTGAGTAACAAGGCAACCACCTATGATCGAATGGAAGCCTTAAGCGCTTCTTGAAACTAAATGCACTTCTTAGGCTCCGATGCCACAACGGATGGAGCAAACCTAGCCAATCATTAAACTTTGCCTCGTACTCCTGAACTGACATATCGCCCTGCTCCAATCTATAAAATTCAGTAGCCTTCTAATCTTTATATCCTTGTAGGAAATAACGGTCATAGATGTCACACCCCGGAGGATGGGAGATGACGTGGTGGTTTAATTAAGTTAATTAAATAAAGATTTAGTTAAAAAGAGGGTTTTAGATTCAAATTTATGATTAAAAGTGATAATTTTTAAAATTATTTAAATGGAAGAAATTAAGGAAATAAAATGAATCGTTATAATAATTAAGCAAATAAAATAACATTAAAAATAATTAAATATGGGGTGGAACGCG
>CAMOHE010037076.1:0-12562 GCA_946598075.1 Artocarpus hirsutus
CCTCTAATGAAGGCATAGAATCGTTGTCTAAATCCTCGTCGGTTTCAACCTCTCCATTGTCCCGCATTACCATAACTCGTTTGTTCGGACATTGGCTTGCTATGTGACCCTTGCCTTGACATTTAAAACATTTAATATCACGATTCCGAGTAGTGGAAGAATCGAATTTACCTTGATTTCCATGGCTGGCCACCTCTTGTTTTTGCTCGGTCTTTGGCTTGGTGTTGGGTTGCTTCTCATCCTTCCTCCATTGGTTCACTTTCCAAGCAGACGTACTTGGGTTTTGGCTTGGGCGTGTATTACTTCCCCTCCTCTTAAGTTGATTCTCAATTTTGACAGCCATGTGCACCATGTCCTCCAACTCCACATAATGTTGTAACTCAACGGCATTGTGAATTTCTCGATTCAAGCCCGCCAAAAACCTTGCCATTGTAGCCTCCCGATCCTCCTCTATATTTGCTTGAATCTTCATAACCTCCATCTCCTTATAGTACTCCTCCACACTCCGGTTGCCTTGCTTAAGATTTTGTAGTTTGTTGTACAATTCCCGGTAGTTGTAAGCTGGTACAAATCGCTTCCTCATCACGGTCTTCATCTCTGCCCATGACTCAATAGGTCGCTCTCTATTTCGTCTCCTATTTATGACAAGTTGATCCCACCAGGTAATAGCATAATCAGAAAATTCAATTACAGCTAGTTTTACCTTCTTCGCCTCAGAATAGTTGTGGCAGTCGAAGACAAACTCTATTTTCTTCTCCTATTCTAGGTACGCTTTAGGATCTGATTTGCCTTGAAATGATGGTATCTTCAATTTTATGCCTCTCAAACTATCATTCTCATGGTTCCTAACTCCTCTATCCCGTCCAAATCTTCGGTGACTACTCGCTGAATCTTCTCCTTTATCAAACTCTTCCCATCAATCCCATAGTAGTCATTAACCTCTCCTCTAACCGGAACCCTTTCTCGCCTACGCGCATGAGAAACATGTTGTGGCTGTTCCACACGTACGTTTTCTATTCGGTCTATCCTCTCATGAAGCTGTTCTAACTCTCCTCTCAACAATCGCCTCATCTCCCCTATCATCGCTTCCATGAGGATTTTTGAATCTGTTGCACCAGAGGTACCCTCAATAGTGTTCTTGCTGTTGTTTGACTTTTTTTTTTTGCAAAACAAAGTAAGAAACAATGCAAAGGACCTTACCACACTCCCTTACGTGTTTCACTTGTGAAATGGTTTACTCAATTTCACTCGTGTTTGCACTCAATACTTTTCGGCTTTTATCCATTTTAATACTCTCACCTCTCGTGCATTTTTTCACTCATAAATTCTCACTCAGTTCCTATAGAACTAGTCAAATCAATATCAAAAATTTCCTTGACAACTCACAAACAGATTACCAAGGAAGTTAAGAGTATAACAGGTAATGATAATTTGGGCTTTCAAAAATTTGAGCAGAGAAGGAATGAAATTTTGAGCAAAAATTTTGGTCTTTGGAGGGAATTCAATTTTGGTCTCCTTAAACTATGAATAACAAGAATCAAACAAAAAATTTTAAGAAGCAAAACCTAAGGGAATGGATAAGCAAAACCTGATTAGAACCCTCGCTCTGATGCCAAATGATACGAACCACGCCAAGAACTGACGCGACCCTAACCAAAATTGGTCTCCAAGAACGAATTCCAAATCAGTTTAGTATGGAAACGCAACCCGATGCCTAACAAGAAGCACAAACCTTGGTATGTGAGGACGCCACAATCAGTTATGGATGGACTGATTGATAAGTCTTTGAACGCCACAGAATCTTCCGATAAGTTTGAATAGTTTGTTTAGGAACCGAAGAGAATTAAACCTCAAATTGTGTGTAAAACTTATATTCTTATTGAATAAAATTCGTTACAATATATAATGGTTCTCCTTTGCGAATTTTGAGCTCCTAATTGCCCATGGAATTTCGGGCAAATCAATTACCAGCAAAAAAAAAAAAAGATGCTCAATCTAAAGCAAATAAAGTAAGTTTCCTAAATGGCTTAAAAACCTTACAATAATATAAAAGTAAACGCATGTTTTGTAAAAAAAAAAGAAAACTAGACAATAATCAGGCAATTAGCTGATTTTTCTCGCCACTTGTTGCCTCAAATTGGGAAAGTAACTGAAATGAAAAATAGCCAGATTATTTACAGCCATAGGATTATTCGGTCCCTTCTAGAACTTGAATCACGCATTTGTTGGTCTGGATGTCACATGCAATTCCCTCAATGGGCCTCCATGCGATAGCTTGAGCCCAAGATGCTTGAATCAGCCCAATAAGCATTTCTTTGAATTTCTTCGTACGAGCTCTCGTAACCGGACCAACGGAAACTTGAATTGGATCTAAATATGTCTCTTCCCTTGTGCTCTTGCTTGTGCTACCGATGTCCTCGTCAAGTTTGTTGTTACTTGTGTAACAAGTCTTTCTAATTTTTTAAGTTTAATTCAGATTTATGAAGATAGATTTTTATCTAAAAATTATCCAGACTTTATTTGGTAGAGATTTGTATATCTATTATAAGTCGAATTTGTTAAGTTAGTTTTGTACATAATTATGGACTCATTTTGGCCTTTTTCCTTGATGGATTCACTTGGAAAATAACCATATTGGTGACTTTATTGTAAACTATAGATATTAAGTACGAACCACTTCCCCCAGAATAACAGCTAAAAGATGATACCAATACCATAATCGTGAAACTAGAAACAAGTATACCTAAAAGGTCAAATAGACCAACAGAACAAAATAAAGCACAAGGGGGTTACAAAACGGAAAGGACAAAAGAAAAAGGAATATACCATATTACATTCCAAACCTAATAACAAAGGCAGGAATAACTTAGCAAACCCCAAAATACAAAATCAAAATAAGCTAATCATGTTCTGATCCCCCAGTTCCTTTTTTTTTTTTTTTGGTTTCGTTTTCCGGAGGATATCAAAAAGTTTGTTTGATAATCACGTCAACCAGTCATGCTACCTTGCCAAATACAAAAGCAGCAGAATCCCAGCAAGATTCCACGAGTGCTTGAACAGAGGAGGCGCTGAAGATCCTACAGATCTGAAACAAGAGAGATTATTTCATGACATTTGCCACAAATAGCAAGCTTGGATTGAAATTTGCCACAACAAAAAAACTATTTGAAAAAATGACACCGCTACATCAATTTATTTAGTGTATTTCTCAACTTATCCCTTCCCTTAAGACATAATTCTATTCCATGCATTAGATAGTGAAATTCAAAACAAACCCTAAACGAATTTGGGGTATTTTAGTTTATACAATCACTCCTTTTTTAACCATTATAGCAGAAATTACAAGAGGTTTTTTAGTTGTGGTATAATTCAATCCACACCAAAAATTAGTGGCATTCCTTCTAATTATCTCAACTTTTTCTATACTTTGCATACTTTAGAATTTTTGGGCATTTTTTATAATTAAAAAAAAAAAACTTGCTCAAATCGTTGGACCTACCCGGGTGCCGCGTAGATACATTTTCCATAACCTGCAATGCATGGTATAATATTCAGAACGATCGGCATTCAGAAAGTAAAGACTAGCACTAATGATCTTTTCAATATGTTTGGTATAGTGGAGCTCATGATATAGACCTTCATCAAGTCATTATCATTTTAAAGAGAAATTGCCTTTCAGCATATTTGAAGTGAACCCTTTTCTAGTTTGGAAGGAGAAAGTGCATCTCGGCGCTCATGCATGGAAAAACATGTTGACCCCCCTCTCATTTTAGTCATTCGAGTTTAAAATAGCACTTTCTTGAGATTAGTCTCATCAACTCGAACTTTCTAATCTAAAAGTACTTTATTTAAAAAAAAAAGAAAAGAAAAAAAAAGAAGAATTGCCTTGATGGCTGTGTAGGGTGTTATGCCACAAGATATGAGTTTCTATTTATTGATTAGCTCAATGTTAAGGCAGCACCTTTGGCAATGGCTACATTTGTCCGTAAAGGACCGTTCTACATTTTAATACGTAGAAGTTGGAGGGATAACAATAAGAAATTTTGACTAGTATTATACCTCTTCGAATTTATTATTGTATAAAATAAAATTCATGCTACATCTCTCACTTTTACACAATACAATATATGATGGTCCTTCATGATCACAGCATTATGCATGCATGTATGTACCAAATAATGAAAATCGATGTCTTAAAAAACCATTTTGCTAAGAGCTAAAAGCTATCATCAACAACTGATGCTGGTTGTTAAGAACGTCAACTCCTAATCGTAACCCTACGCATCAGAACATCATACTGAATATGTAAGAGCACGTGAAGTGCACAACTTACTTGGATTATTTTTGGTTAAAATGGCAGTCCCACCGAAGTTGCAAGCAATGTCAGAATTACCATTCTGTTGGTAATAATTATTGAAAGCATAGGAAGCATGAGACACAAGGGTGTCGGGCTCGAAACATGAGCCGCCCTCTTGGATTGCCCTGCAGTCCGTCATCCCAAGCCCACAGGCCCAGTCCAATGCATTCTGCAGATCAATTTGGGAGACCCCAGCATGGGCCACACACCACGTTACGCCGTCCAGGAAAGTTGTGTTGCCTTCTGGGGGCGACAATGTTGTCACTGGAATTGCAGCATCCGCCTTCTCTAGTACCGCAGCTTCCAACGTCACAACTAAAAACAGAACATAATTGAAGAAATAAGGACAAAAATCTGAGGGGAAAAAAGGAGAGAAGTAAAAGTAGAGAATCTCAAACTAATTTGTGAAATCATAAATTTGTTATTTTTTAATTATGTATATTGAATTAATACCTAAAGATAGACATGAGAAGTAGAGTGAACGGTAATTAAAGGTTTTGACAAGCAGAATCTAGAACATGAACTATAGTACCAGCAGGTTCATCAACTATCCAACAGAGAGCATAAATGATTAAACAAAGATAATGGTCTCTCTTCAAACTGTGCAACATAAGGCTTTTAAACAGCGCTTTTAATTCGTACTTTGGAAACATTTTAGTTTATTAGCATAAACTGAGTTGTTAAGAAGCAGATCTTTTTTCTCAATTAATTTTCACTCAAAATTCAACTGCAAAAGATCTTTGCCAACAATTTTAGACAGTTACTATAGACAGTGGTAAGTTTCCAACTGGTGTCAACTATTGTATAGGCTTTGTCTAATCCAATAAAAGTGAGCGATTCCACAATCATAACGAATTAGTGTGTTCATCACAACTAAAATACAAGGCACTAGATAATTATCTCAAGATTTTCATCTAGTCATAAAATGCCATGTAATAATGAGTATATTTTGTTACTATTTTTGCTGTTATGTAACATTTTTCGGTATGATGGACTTTATGACACCATTGTTATACAAAAGGACTGCAATTAATCAAAACTTCTAGACCATATTGCTTGATCAACCTTAGGGTGAATCCTATCTTCCTTAGTATTTACGTGCAATATATAAAAAAAAAAATATGATTCAAACATAATACGTACTTTTAAGGGGGGGAAAAAATCCTAAGAACCTAAACCGTGCAAAGATCAATCAGGACTCATAACCTTACTACCTTTATAATATTCAGCATTTTACTCCTCTAGGAGAAACCTCTTATGGGGTGGAGAGGAGATAATATCCATAAATGCAACGTTATATTATCGTTAATGTTTGGTACCAAAAAGAACAACCATGAAGATTAATGTGTAACCTTATGATCAAAGTTCATCTGATTTTTTCCACAAATAAAAACTTCACAATTTTCAGAATGTTTTCCGCGCTCTGAAATTTATATAAATAAATTAAATCTCTATATGTATTTTCTAACATACAAGTGGAAAGAAAAGTAAATCTATTTGAAGCAGAAGAGGCAACAAAAACAACAGAAAGAGAGACATATAGTGAAGCAGTTAAGCAAAACTCGACAAAATTGTTAAGACCATTGGAAAGAGAAGAAACCCAACGGAGAATGCTCATAACAGAGTGAGAAAAAACAGAAAGGAAACATACCCAGATGGTATTTCATCACCAATACGCACTGTAAAAACCATATTATGTGCTTCCTTTTCATTTTTCCGACACTTTCTTTTCTCTTCAAGGGAACAAAAGGAAAGGCCCTGAGATCCTCCTCTGATTGCATTAATAAACTACACTTAGAACTAAATAATGCAAGCTTAGGATAGGGAGCTAAGCTCACTTCTTTTTTATTTTTTTTCCTTTTTCTTTTTTTTCCTCTTCAAGACTCAGAAAGAGAGAGAGAGAGAGATGTAATGGAAGAATGTATATAGCGTATAAATGCAAAGAGTAATTCGGGAATCTGAAGTTTCTTCACTGGAAATAATCTTCTTTTTCACTTTTTTTTTTGTATTTTTCTTTTTGAGTTTTTAAGAGAGTGACGTATGCTTCAGAAGCTAAGTACTGATCACTACATTAACTGCGAAAAAAAAGTTCTGATCACTGCATTGACAGTCTAGAGCGGAAGTTTGATGGTTTGGAATTCCGGAGAATTTTAAAATGTCAAGTTTTATTGCAGATTGAGGTGTCCGCAAAGAAAAGAAAAGCACCAATCTTTCGGTTTGCTTCTCCGTCATTTTATCACGATATATCAATTAAACAGCAAAAGAAAAGCACACGTCATTTCCTTTTTTTTGAATAATTGTTTTCTAAGTTCTATTGGACCCTTTGAAACTATCAGTTTTGATTTAAAAATTGTAACATATAAAAGTTTTATATTATAGCTTTTTATAATAATATATGAAAAATTTACAATGTTTATAGTTGTAACTAATAGTTGAATCGCTTTTCTAAACAGGCTTTATGTTTTATTGATTATTATTTTATACTATATGTTTTAGGTTTATCTAAATATTATATTTTTGGTTTTTAATCTCATCAAATTTAACTTTATATTATAGTGTGTTTAGAAGAACAATTGAAACAAAAAAAGTTGATTTAAAAACTATAAAATGTAAGAGCTTCACATTGAAGCAATTTTTTGCTTATTACTATAGCTACTAAGAGCTTTACATTGTTTATTGGTTAAAGCTGTAAGCTCCAACCAAGATGTCAAATAAAGGCTTAGATTTAATATATAAATTTATATTACTTTTGGATGCTAGGGCTCTTTCGTGACATGCTTGCTGTCATGGAAAGAGTAGCTCTCATGGCCTTTTCTAATGATGTGGCAGTTGTTAAGATAGATACTCATAAGACATGTGATATTTGTGTGCATGTATTATGACTTGGTAAGTCTTGTGGCAAGCACTAAATTAAACCTTCCTTTGAGTGTTGTCGTTATTGAGTGCAGTGGTGAGTAAAGATTGTTCCCGCAGAGGATTTTTTCACTAAAACCTAAGGAACAATAAAACTAGACACAATTGGGGTTTTTGAATTTAACTAACTAAATTACGAAAAGACAAGAAAAATAAATAAATGTAATATAATGATAATAAAACAATCAAAGGATGATTTGTCACCATTAAACAATAATCATACAAGTAATTTCATATTTATTCCCAATTAACTATAAAAACTACCAACAGTAGATAGCTACAAGCTCTGCTCTCCCAATCTTTCTTTACTTCGTCGCTAAGCAAAACAAGCTCTTGACTTAATCCCTTTACCTCAAACAACCTAGAATAAGCTCTCTAGATTCAATTCAATAGACGCATTACGATAAGAGAGATAGGTTGATCTAGACAACAAACACACAAGATTGGATTAATCAACCTAGGTTATGTTCCTCATCATTATTAACAAAAACCTCCCGTAATCATACCTTGCAATTTGCTACTAGTCATTGGAAAATCAAGACAATTAAGGATCGTCTTATCTAGCAATAAATTAAATTCAAATCCTATTTAGTTGCGTGCCAAAATAAAACAAGAAAATAATCATGAACAATAAAAGTAGAAGAATATAAACAATCTTAATTGGAAATTGGAAAATAATTCTATAAATTAATCATATGACCAAGTCTAGAGTTTTGAAATTTTCTTCAACCAAAAACTAAACTAAAATAACATAATTGAAAAACTAAAAAAAAAAGAAATAAGAAAGAAAAGGACGATTATGGTGTCAAAGAATTCTCCACAAGAACGAAATTCCTTAAGCCACCACCAGAACCTCTCATCTTTTCTTCATCTCCTAAGCATAAAAATAACTCATGAAAACCTAATATATTGATGAAAAAACTAAATGATTTGTGTTCTCAGGCTGGATATTTATAGGTTTGTATTTTGAAGACAAAAAGAGCAATTCCTTTTAGGTCAAAAAAGGAGTGAAAATCGCAAACGCATAAGGGCAAGGCCTTTTCTCGAGCCTGCATGCATTGCACTATGGATCAACCTTCCTGGGCGTGCGCAAGGGCAAGGAAAATATTTCCTTCGGCTGCGAGCTTTTTCTATCCCTCCACGCAGGGGCGAGGAAAATATCCTGTTGGAGAGCCATCCGATGCACCTGATTTTGACTGTTTTTCCTCCGTTTTGGATCCAAATCTCATCCCTTGACTCCCAATGAGTTCCAAATGAGTATATATGACTTTTGACATACTAAATCTTCATTTTTACTCCACTTTTAAATCTTTCATATTAAAACACCTACAAAACATAAAAACACAAATAAACATAATAAAATTCAAAAACTAATAAAATAAATGTAAGAAAGAATGATATAAAATATATCAAATTATGTAGTTATCAAGCTCCTTCATGCTTATATTTTGTTAGTCCTCCAGCAAAACCTAAAAACAAAGAACAAGACAAAGAAACACTAACCTTCCAACTCTAAGTCTTAAAGAACAATAAGAGTTATAGACTAGAAATCAAATAAGCATTGTGTTTAATCAATTAGTCATTTTCAAGCTAATGGCCCCGTTTATTTTCATTCTCAGAATTTTTGGAAATGTTTTCATACGTTTTTTTTAGACAAAAATTTTAAAAACACTCTTAGTACAATTTCCAAAAAATTCTCATTTTCTAAAATAAAAATATTTTCACCTATTTTGAAAACAATATCAAACAGCTCCAATATATGATCTAACAATAATACTCATGTGTGTGTGTAAAATAGTCAATGTTATCGATACTGAGACAACACAAGCTTCGAAAAAGATAAACCCTTATAGTCCTCATAGAAACAATTACCAATCCTAGTTGGAAAGATTAAATGTCATAGACTCCCCCTTTAGTACAAATCTCCACTATGCCGAAGGTACCACCTGAAATAAAAAAGGCCTTCAATAAGAGTTGTAACAGGGCCAAGGGTAGTAGTAGTTCAAAGAAAGAAAGGATATGGGAATCGCAAAGATCCTAAGAATTTCTTAGTGTTAGAGACATCATAAGATTTTCAAAAAATAAAAAAGAAAAACACCTCTCAAAACCCTATAAAATCTCATAAAGGCTAAATATTATTGTTTTGGGTCTTTACATCATTCTAACCAACCTTGTACCACCCAAACATAAACATAGGGAAACTAAACAAAAAATTTGAATTTCTCTTTCTTTTTTTTCAAATTTATTCTTTCTTTCGATTTTTTTCTTCTTTGTATTTTTTCTTTTTTTATTTATTATTTTTTTTCCTTTCTCCTTTTTTTCTTGAGATACCTTTTCAAAAATTTCCCTTCCTTCTTTCTCTCAATTCAATTCTCTCCCCTAACTTATCCTCTATCCCCTACCCAATTTTTTGCAAAATTCCCCTTGACTCATGAAGTAAGTATCTAAGCTCCAATTTATCTTTAGAATAAGGGTACAAATATAAAAATAATTGGGCAAGATAAGGAGATAATGTGATTAGCCAAAACAGAAGGCGTACATGAAGGACTCGACTTGGCTTACCAGGGGATGTTCCCTTGGAACATCAATTGGGGCTCTGGCTTATTTGGCCTTAGTGCTAAGAGAGCCAAGTGCCTCAAATCCTTTTTTAGGTTATGCTTGATCAGTCGTTGGTCTCGACAGACCTCTAGGAGAGTTCTAACATTCAATCTTGACAAGTCAAAATTAAAGTGAGAATTAATATGAGGATATAAGAATCTATTTAATCTAACATATGAGTCTCTTTGTCAAATAACATGGCTATGTACATAAAGTGTGAATATGATTATCAAAAAAGCATATTAACAAAAGAATGACCTCAAAATTTAATACAATACTCATAATCAATGAAAGCCAAAAAATTAATACTCAATTCTCATCAATGAGGTAAGAAGATATCCTAAGACTAAAAAATGACACAAAATACTAAACTAAGATGAAAATTTTTATGGTTTTCATAATTAAGACAATAAAACCTAAGACAAAGAAAAATAAAAATCCTAAATCCTTCCCTCCCACACTTAAACCTTACATTGTACTCAACATAAGACTAAACATAGAAGAAAAAAGAAACAACCTAAACAATTAAAAACAATAAACATAAAAAATAATAAAAAATAAATGGAGGAGAGTTAGAAAGATCAGATATGGTATTGCATGCTCTCCCTCTATTGGGTTGCCTTCCTATAAAATGCTTGGTTTAGTATCCTCAGTCCAAGGTGGAGAAGCGGCATCAAAAAGAGGTTTCCGCCATGTTATAGAACAATACATATGGGTCTTCATTAAAAATGCCCTTAAGCTTAATAAGATTTTGTAAAATTCGGCACTTGTTCCAACTTGACTTAATCTTGATTGATATGCTTAGAAAGAGATCTCCAATTCTTGCTTAAGCTCATGGAGGATGGTGGAGGTGGTGCTAATGAAAAGAAAGGATCCGTTAGAATTGTTTGTGATATGATCATTGATGACGTCAAATCGATGGTCGCATATGGTTCATTATCCTCCAATGGGCCTTGTGATTCGGCTTCATGAAGGAATTCCTTAAATAAGAACCCTTCTAATTGCTCTTCACTCTCCACTAGATTCTTTAAAACCATGTTTGAAATTTGATCTTTATAGAACTCTTAGCTTTGGATAGATGTTTCTTGACTTAGAAAAAGGTCTAAATTAGTCTCAACCTCATGAATGTCTAAGTGATAAGCTAAAATAGTGTTAATAGTCTCGATATTATAATCTTGAGACTTAATCACCTCAAAAGGCTCAAATTCCTATGAAGCTCCTATGTTTGACAAATTACTCTCCCAACCGAAGTTGTTTGAGTCATCATCATCCTCATGCCACTCCATATTTTGCACCATTGGATTATCACCTTATTCCTTCAACCTACTTATAATGCTAGCCAATTGGTCGATATGACTTTGCAAATTTTGAAGTCTAGTGGTCACCTCTTGTTGAAATTGCAACATGCTAGCAGCCAAATCTTAGACTATGTCTTCAAAAGATGTACCTATAAGTGGTTGGTCTATCAAGACTCCTCTATTTATGGCTTCTACCTCATATCATAAGGTCGATTGTCAACCTATGGCTCCCGATTGTAGTAATTGTCCTCCCAAACTTGGTTGGTATTTGAACAATTTCAATTCCATTGATCATACTTAGCCATGTCTTCCAAGATGAAGTAGGCTTCATCCATAGATTGTTGGTAGAAAGAGATAGTGAAATTACCCCTTTCAACGTAATGTCTTGTTGTCTCACATAAGCTATTGAGGAAAAATTATGGCTGCCACTCTTTGGAGAACCCATGATATGGAAATAAGATGAACAAATCCTTGTATCTCTACCCCTTGTATCTCTACCAAGCAGCATGGAACAACTTAGAGTCTCGTCAGGCAAAACTAATGAGAACTCGTTGCTGTATCATCTTGAAGTACCTCGCAATTAATAGAGACAAAACAAAAATTAAAAGCACAAAAAAAATTAAATAAAACAAACAAAACAAAAAAAACAAAAAAATAATTAAATAGAAAACAATCCTCGACAATCGATGCCAAATTTGGTAAGTCTCATGGAAATGACAAAATTAAACCTTACTTTTAAGTGTTGTCGTTAGTGAGTGTAGCTGATACATGCAGTGGAGCTGTACAAGTTAGGAGCCATGTTCATGATCCTTTAAGCCATTCAAGTGGTCCAATCACAAGATCTAAGGCCAAGCGATTCAAGGAAGCATTAAACGGGCTTATTCAACAAGTTTGTGACATGTCACATAAATGGAGCCCCAGTTTGGGCCCAAATCAACCACAAGAGAGCCTAGTCACTATGATTAAGGTTCTAGAAGATTCACATTGATGATGGTGCATGATTCTAGTAAATTGTGGGGTAAACTTCCTATTTTGGATCGACACGTGGGTGCCATGTCATCATGTTTGAGTCTTGTCATCAAATTATCTTTCTAATGTAATTTTTGTGATTTCTTAGTTGCCAAACTCGGATTTGTCAGGCAAGAAAACAAACCTGGATATTTTCCCTTTTTCTAGATTAGGTTAGGCGCATTTTAAGGGATAAAATTAGCTACTTTCCTTTTATGTTATTTCTATTAGATAACAGCCGGCAAAGTCGGATTTTTAGGGCTTAATTTCGCATGGGAAAGCACCAATTAAGGGATTTTCTAAGTCAACATTCAATTAGGGATTCTTTTGGGCTGAAATTCATTCCTATATAATTGTAAACACTTTGTTATTTCGATTTTGATAAATC